>CM036769.1:28080394-28390394 GCA_020796225.1 Arion vulgaris
GAAATAGACAAAGTACATGAGAGCCGTTGTAGAAAGTACATGACGTGTGCTTTCTGTAAGTTTACTTGCCAGTTCAGCGTAGGTCTATCAAGTCTGGTAATTTTAAAAGCAATATCGAAACACTCTTTCCAAAATTCTCCGACGAAAAATAGCTTTTAAATTATTATTGTTTTTTTTTCACTAGCTAGATAGATTACGCGAATAGCTTTTTTTTTGAACATTACTTGTATAAATAAATAAATACAATATGTTGACATTTCAAATATTTCTGTAACTTGTAAATGTTATCTTGACTTCTGTGCTCCGCCAGTGAACTGTAGCTTTCTGAGACAGACGTAAATACATCAGAGACAAGTATAAACGAAGTGTTATTGGTGGATAAGGAAGACAGAGCAGGTACTAGCAGCTTGTTGAATGATGACATAGTGGTTACTGCAGTTTGCTAAACAGCAGCTTGTTGAATGATGACATAGTGGTTACTGCAGTTTGCTAAACAGCAGCTTGTTGAATGATGACATAGCAGTTACTGCAGTTTGCTAAACAGCAGCTTGTTGAATGATGACATAGCGGTTACTGCAGTTGCTAAACAGCAGCTTGTTGAATGATGACATAGCGGTTACTGCAGTTTGCTAAACAGCAGCTTGTTGAATGATGACATAGCGGTTACTGCAGTTGCTAAACAGCAGCTTGTTGAATGATGACATAGTGGTTACTGCAGTTTGCTAAACAGCAGCTTGTTGAATGATGGCATAGTGGTTACTGCAGTTTGCTAAACAGCAGCTTGTTGAATGATGACATAGCAGTTAATGACGTATCTTTAATGAGAAACTTTAAACCAAAAGTTGTGAGGGTAGAACTCGGTACACAGCTCAAATAAACGCCCTGGTGGTTACCGGGGCCCAAATTTGGGGTGTAAAGAATAGAACCACTGTTACCTGCCACGCATGTCGTAAGAGTCGACTAAGGGGGTTTAACTGAAATCGGATGCATGTGTCCTAAACGTGTAGAAGTCTATGCGTTTAGGGGACTACTAAACCAATGTGCAACGTATACACGTTCTTGGCAAAGATCAAACGTATCACAAAGTGATTAAAATTGGTCGTAAAGAACGCACGCAAAGAAGAAGAAGCGGCAGCGCACGAACTCCGTAGCACCGCGAGGGTCCTGATGTAACTTAGAAAGTAGTGATGATATTTTGTAGCAATTTTATTAACAAATTTTTTTTGATGAACTTTGCCCGGGAAGCGGTTTTCCAGCCTGCTCGTCTCGATTTTGAACTGTCAAGGGTCAGAAACTCCAATAGTATTAGAAACTCCAACTCACTTACGCTGAGAACAGGGATCTCTTGAAAAATATCCTGATAGCTCCACTAGGTAGCGAACCGAGTAACTTTGGAAGAGAGGCGAGAGCCTAACCTCTACGCTACAGAGACTCCTACTAGACTGTGAATAACAATGGTCTCCGATAACATAAGACCGGCGAGTTCAGGTAACGAAATGCAACATAGATGCAATAAACGGAAATAATGGGTTAATTGATACTAATTTTGACATGCAAACATGTCATCGTAAACACCAACAAAACATCGGATAATATGATCTATTTTCCAACATTATGATATCAGTGTCAAACATGGATGTTGACATCAAACGATATCAGTGTCAAACATGGATGTTGACATCAAACGATATCAGAAAACTGGTCATGACACAAATGAAATCTACGCAGAGTGCCGCTAACATCAAGAAGAAACCGATTTAGTAATGAAGACATCAGAAAAAAATATTATAAAGATATTTTTTTTAAAAATATCTACGCCACATAAGCAGATTGCCAACAGACTGTGCTTCTCAAAGGACAATGCTGCTTGGAAACAGAAGATACAAGCCAAAAAATCGTCTTCGCAAAATGTGGAACACAGAAATAACAGGGAGAGTGAAAGACACAATACACGAAAAGCACACAAGAGCACGTTCTAGAAATCTCTTCTTACCATGAAGGCAACACAAGATTAGAGAGAGAGAAAGAGAGAGAGAGAGAGAGAGAGAGAGAGAGAGAGAGAGAGAGAGAGAGAGAGAGAGAGAGAGAGAGAGAGAGAGAGAGAGAGAGAGAGAGAGAGAGAAGAGAGAGAGAGAGAGAGAGAGAGAGAGAGAGAGAGAGAGAGAGAGAGAGAGAGAGAGAGAGAGAGAGAGAGAGAGAGAGAAAAGAGAGAAGAGAGAGAGAAAAGAGAGAGAGAGAAAGAGAAGAAGAGAGAGAGAGAGAGAGAGAGAGAGAGAGAGAGAGAGAGAGAGAGAAAGGAGAGAGAGAGAGAGAGAGAAGAGAAAAACATCAATCAAGAAGACACAATATAAACATATACTATTTCTTTCTCACTATATGCTATCTACAGGGTGTTCAAGATAAATACAGCCCCATTGACAAATCGAAAGTTACCAGTTACACAGCGAGTGGTGTTTATTTACTATTTAAACCGGTTCTGACTAGCTCGACCTACGTCACATTTGTTCATCTCCCCTTCCTCACTACAATTACATACTGTCACACAATCTTGATCTATACTACGTCATAACTGAACCTTCTCATTTTCATACAAATATGCCAGATTAGCTCCATTCACAGACTGCTTTTATCTTGAACACTCTGTATATTAATTCTATCATTTCTTCTTCATATTTCTATCTTCTTCTCGTTCCACTAAACTATACCTTATTTAGTCTGATCAAGTTTTGTAAAATGACGTCTCCAGTAGAACAACTTACAAAAACGATAAACTTTGCGAGGTATAAAAAAAACCGACATTTATTTTCTTCCGAAGACTAAATGTTTCTGTATAGTTTGCTCTAGTAGCAGCTGGAGCATGCAAGCGGGTCCGCTGAACATACATGAAAATGATGATTCGGAAAACGTTTAAGGAAACAAGAATCAAACGCGAGTGATTAGCAAGAAGAAGATGAAGGAGGAAAACATAGGAAGTCTTTGGGAAGCCGAACGAGATTTAAAGTTAAGATGGCAATTATTTGCCAAAAAAAATATACAGAACGCTGGAAATTGTTTAGGGAAGAGATGGCAGGATACAGGAAGATGAAACAAGATGGTTGTGTTGTGGTTGAAATATAAATAAAGTTTAGGGTAACTGTTTTTAAAAAATATGTTTTAAATAGAGATGTTGGTTTCAGATAAGATGTAGTACAGTCTTAGTTTCGAATAGATAGTGTTGTCTCTCTGGTACGGTATTTGTCTCTCTGGTACGGTATTTGTCTCTCTGGTACGGTATTTGTCTCTCTGGTACGGTATTTGTCTCTCTGGTACGGTATTTGTCTCTCTGGTACGGTATTTGTCTCTCTGGTACGGTATTTGTCTCTCTGGTACGGTATTTGTCTCTCTGGTACGGTATTTGTCTCTCTGGTACGGTATTTGTCTTTCGTTTCAAATGTATTCTTTTCTTCGAACGCTCCATATCGACCACTTGTTAACCACTCTTTGTGATTTCTATGTGATCTGAGCCTAATAGCGATTGTACGTTGTGTCAGTTATGTGCTTTTTAATTATTTTTTAACCGAGCCAGAAGCACTTAAGCTTTCAGCTCTTTGGCTCGGTGCCGTGGACATTGTAACCCTTCGGTTCGGTGCCACGAACACCGTGAATCTGTTGAACCTGTGGCTTTTCTGCCAGCCCGCAGAATTGAAACCGCACTCACAGGGAGCTTGTCATCCGTAGTCCAACGCTGGCAGACGGACAAGTTATGCGCTTACAAGTAGGCAAGCCCATCCCATTTCTGCGACGCTTTTTATTTTCTAGGGCTGCTCTCCTAGGTCCCTACCTCAGTCGTCTCTTACGACATGCTTTGTAGGTCGTAGTGGTAGTATTCTTTGCTTCCCTTGCGGGCCCTACCATCACACGGAGATTCAAGTTACAAGTACTTCGAAGTCGGAACAAGGCCCACCGGAATGGCGGGAAACACTAATGATAAGAAAAAGATGCCTTCAAGCAAAAGTCCATCATAGGTAAAATATAGGGTGACCTGACTACAAATGAATTCATATTTAGTGTCCTGACTACAAATGAATTCATATTGGGCGATCGAAAAAAATTTTTTGCTGAAGCTACGGAGTTCGTGGTTTGTGCAACATTCTCGACAGCTGACGTGCCATTTCCGCCAAGAGTGACCGACCAACGTGAGGAGAAAATAATGAGTTTTAAGAACCCCAGAGAAAGCACAGAAGCCAATGAATATGATCAATAAATAGATCGCGGAGAAGTATTTAGGGCTTCTGAAAAAATAAAAATTAGACCGAACACAGGATTCGAACCACAAATCTCTTTTTGTCTCACGAAATCTTGGTCCGAGCCGTGTGGATAAACCTGGTGCTATACAGTCAACCATTCGTTTCTTGAGTCCATTCAGACTCCAGCCATTCGTTGTCTCAATACGTTTCCATTTAACGATGACTGCCTATCTATGTGAAACCAGTTATGCAATTCATAAAAGAACAACAGATTAACTGGTTTGGACACCTGACCAGAATGCCTGGTATCGCCTACCACAGAGAGCCACACAGAAAAGTATAATGAGTACAAGGCAAGAGGAAGACCACGAAAAGATGGAGCGACGTGTAATCAAAGAACAACCTTACAAAATGAAAACAGCACAAGTTTAAAAAGCACACAAGATCACTACGTTTCACCAACACTTGCATAAAGAAGCAATGGTAAAAAGAAAAAAGCACAACAAGATCACTGTTCACCCCACACTTCAAAAAGTAAATGGTGGAAAGAAGAAAAGCACAAAAGATCACTACGTTTCACCCCCAACACTTCATAAAGAAGTAAATGGTGGAAGAGAAGAACAAGCACACACAAGATCACTACGTTTCACCCCAACACTTCCATAAAGAAGTCAATGTGGAAAGAAGAACAAGCACACACAAGATCACTACGTTTCACCCCAACACTTCCATAAAGTAAATGGTGAAGGAAGAACAAGCACACAAGATCACTAGTTTCACCAAACTGTCATAAGTAATGGTGGAAGAGAAGAACAAGCACACACAAGATCACTACGTTTCACCCAACTACTTCCATAAAGAAGTAAATGGTGGAAGAGAAGAACAAGCACACACAAGATCACTACGTTTCACCCCAACACTTCCATAAAGAAGTAAATGGTGGAAGAGAAGAACAAGCACACAAGATCACTACGTTTCACTCCAACACTTCCATAAAGAAGTCAATGGTGGAAGAGAAGAACAAGCACACACAAGATCACTACGTTTCACTCCAACACTTCCATAAAGAAGTAAATGGTGGAAGAGAAGAACAAGCACACACAAGATCACTACGTTTCACCCGCAACACTTCCATAAAGAAGTAAATGGTGGAAGAGAAGAACAAGCACACACAAGATCACTACGTTTCACCCGCAACACTTCCATAAAGAAGTAAATGGTGGAAGAGAAGAACAAGCACACACAAGATCACTACGTTTCACTCCAACACTTCCATAAAGAAGTAAATGGTGGAAGAGAAGAACAAGCACACACAAGATCACTACGTTTCACTCCAACACTTCCATAAAGAAGTAAATGGTGGAAGAGAAGAACAAGCACACACAAGATCACTACGTTTCACCCCGGCAACACTTCCATAAAGAAGTAAATGGTGGAAGAGAAGAACAAGCACACACAAGATCACTACGTTTCACCCCGGCAACACTTCCATAAAGAAGTAAATGGTGGAAGAGAAGAACAAGCACACACAAGATCACTACGTTTCACCCCAACACTTCCATAAAGAAGTAAATGGTGGAAGAGAAGAACAAGCACACACAAGATCACTACGTTTCACCCCAACACTTCCATAAAGAACTAAATGGTGGAAGAGAAGAACAAGCACACACAAGATCACTACGTTTCACCCCGGCAACACTTCCATAAAGAAGTAAATGGTGGAAGAGAAGAACAAGCACACACAAGATCACTACGTTTCACTCCAACACTTCCATAAAGAAGTAAATGGTGGAAGAGAAGAACAAGCACACACAAGATCACTACGTTTCACTCCAACACTTCCATAAAGAAGTAAATGGTGGAAGAGAAGAACAAGCACACACAAGATCACTACGTTTCACCCCGGCAACACTTCCATAAAGAAGTAAATGGTGGAAGAGAAGAACAAGCACACACAAGATCACTACGTTTCACCCCCAACACTTCCATAAAAAAGTAAATGGTGGAAGAGAAGAACAAGCACACACAAGATCACTACGTTTCACCCCAACACTTCTATAAAGAATAAATGGTGGAAGAGAAGAACAAGCACACACAAGATCACTACGTTTCACCCCAACACTTCCATAAAGAACTAAATGGTGGAAGAGAAGAACAAGCACACACAAGATCACTACATTCCCCCAACACTTCCATAAAGAAGTAAATGGTGGAAGAGAAGAACAAGCACACACAAGATCACTACGTTTCACCCCGCAACACTTCTATAAAGAAGTCAATGGTGGAAGAGAAGAAGAATAAGACTATCAAAATATATATACACCAAAAACTGAATACATTTATTGATATAAATAAATCTGTTAGGCATAAGTGCTCTTAATGAGGTTGTTTATTATTCGTTTCATTCATAAGTTACCTTCCTGTTTATTAGGAATTTTTGTTTACTTTTAATTTATTACTCTATGTTTTCAATTCTCTATAATAATTTTCTCATTCCTATATAGTCTTCTTCTTCTTCTTTGCGTTCGTTCTTTACGACCAATTTTAATCACTCTTTGTGATATGTTTGATCTTTGCCAAGAACGTGTATACGTTGCACATTGGTTTGGTAGGCCCTAAACGCGTAGACTTCTACACATTTAGGACACATGCATCCGATTTCAGTCAAGCCTCCGTAGTCGCCTCTTACGACATGCGTGGCAGCTAACAGTGGTTCTATTCTTTACACCCCAAATTTAGGCCCCGGTGACCACTCGGGCGATTCCTATATAGTAATCTTGTATACTTTCTTGTCTTTCATGTTCCGAATCATATTCCGGAATCTGTTGTAATCTCGTAGCATTAATTTATATCTCTCTATTTTGCCCACCTGACCAGAGTATTCGTAGCTACGGGTGACAAGCCCTCTGTGAGTGCGGTTCAATTCCTCGGGCTGACAGAAAAACCACAGGTTCTCGAGATTTACGCTGTTCGTGGCACCGAACCGAAGGGTTACGATGCCCATGGCACCGAACCAAAGGGTTACGATGTCCATGGCACCGAACAGAAGAGGTGAAAGCTCAAGTATTTCTGGAAGAGAAAAAAATTTCCCTGTTGATGGGATTTCTACGAAAGGTAAAAATAGACCTTCCGTTCAGAAAGCAATGACAAACTACTGAACTTATAAGTGGTGCCCATAAAATCAACGACTCGTTTACTGTGGTTGATGGCTACGTCCTGTAAAGGATATGCTACGATTTTCATTCTCATTCCAATATATATATATCTCTTCTTCTTCTTTGCGTTCGTTCTTTACCAACAATTTTAATCACTCTTTGTGATATGTTTGATCTTTGCCAAGAACGTGTATATGTTGCACATTGGTTTGGTACAATATATATATATACATAGATAAGTAAGTAAAGAAATTCTTGGTCATACCATGAGGCTTATTGCGGAATGTGATTGTGTTCGTATTTTCTATTGACCATATGTACTTGGTGTAGTCAACATTACGCCGTTCGTCTTTACTTCGCAGTGTTTCTTATTCTACCCAATTGAGTTTAGGTAGAACTGGGAGCTGTTACGATCAGAAAAATGTCACCCTAGTGTGGAGTGGAGTACGGACCTCTCGTCTAAGATGTTAGTGTACTAATCACTGCGCTATCATTGAATTTCTCATGTAATATATATATATATTCAAGTGTGAGGCAAAGTGTTCAAGAAAGAGAAGACGACCTAGGAGACCCTGAAATAAACATTGCTGAGAGAGGAAAAAAATGTTGACCCCAGTTTCATGGAGGAGATTGAGCGAGTTACCCAGGATAGAGCAGTACGGAGAAATTGCGTGCAGACCCTATGTAATGTACAACGGTACGAGAATTATTATTATTATTATTATATATATAACCTGTGACGCCCATGGCGCGTAGGACAGCAACAAATGTTTAGCATTCTTCTCTATTTTTGACCGTCTTCTGTATTGTGTTCTATATAGCTTTGATTCCTTTCTTTCATGTCTTGTTCTACTGCTGCTACCCTCCAGATTGTTTTGAGTCTTCCACTTGTATTAAACCTTGTAAGTTTTTATCGCAACTGTAAATAGTCATAAAAATGTAAATATAAACAAACTATTGAAGGACATATTAATATAATACTTACTACAAACTATTGAAGGACATATTAATGTAATATTTACTACAAACTATTGAAGGACATATTAATGTAATATTTACTACAAACTATTGAAGGATATATTAATGTAATACTTACTACAAACTATTGAAGGACATATTAATGTAATACTTACTACAAACTATTGAAGGGCATATTAATGTAATATTTACTACAAACTATTGAAGGACATATTAATGTAATATTTACTACAAACTATTGAAGGATATATTAATGTAATACTTACTACAAACTATTGAAGGACATATTAATGTAATATTTACTACAAACTATTGAAGGGCATATTAATGTAATATTTACTACAAACTATTTAAGGACATATTAATGTAATATTTACTACAAACTATTGAAGGGCATATTAATGTAATATTTACTACAAACTATTGAAGGACATATTAATGTAATATTTACTACAAACTATTGAAGGACATATTAATGTAATACTTACTACACACTATTGAAGGACATATTAATGTAATACGTACTACAAACCGTTCGTGTGGTGTCGGGGTCAGCAATGGAAGCAACGAATAGTACCACTGCGACCTACACGGCATGTCGTAAGAGGCGACTGAGGTAGTGGCCGAGGAAGCTTTCTAGTAAGTAAAAAGCCTCGCGGAAATTGGATGTGCTGGCCTACTTGTAGGCGCATAAATGGCACGACATACAAATGCTCTTGGGCTCAGATCACATACAGATCACACAGAGTGGTTAACTAGTTCTCGATATGGAGCGTACGTAGAAGAAGAAGGCTTACTATAAACAATATAAACACAACGACTTTGTATGATACAAATATGGTATCATAAAACAAATGTGGTCAGAACTTGGTTAACAGTCATAGTATGGAATGAGTTAACTTTGAGTTCTTTATGTCATGTGTCATGATCCCTGCTCTCTGCCAGGCTGTAATTTGCTCATTTCTTGGTGTTTCCTCCCACCTGTATCTCGGTATTTCTCGTGCTCTAGACCCGTCAACATTCCGTTTTAATAAAGTTTTGATCAATGTGTCATGTCTCTCTTTATGTATCGGAAACAGTCTTAACATTGTGACATATCCTGTTACAGGACGTCACCATCAAGCACAGTAAAAGAGTTGATGATTTTTTAGCACCAATTATACGTTCAGTAGTTTTACTTTTTAAAAAATAAACGGTCAGGTATATTTTTACCACTTGTAAAAATCAACGAGAACAAATTTGCTTCTAAACTGCCCACTGTAGAGTTTTAACCAGGTGCTCTTGGGTTGTGAACGAGCTCACTACCGGTAAGCAACAGACGCCCACCTGATACAGTTTATTTATTTGATTTTCATTCTTTCCTTATTGTTTCTTGATTCCTAGTTATTCTACAACTACTTTATCTGTTTCTTTTACTTGCCATGAAATATGACATATTCTTAGGAGATCTCTACGTCGAAGTGGTTGAGACGTTCGCATGTCGCTCTGAAGGTTGTAGGTTTGAGTCCAGACCGAGTCACGTATGCAATTCTCACCAGAGATCACTAGTATTCTTCCTAGAGCTACGGAGTTTGTGTTTTCTGCAACATTCTTAGCAGGTTGCATATCATTTCTGCAGAGAGGGAAGGAACCACACTGGGAATCCCGTGGCAATGATTCCCATCCATCGCCTCTAGACGACCTTCATCTGTATATTCACATCTCTTTGATGACCTATCTTTCTGTATATCCACATCTGAAAGAACTGAATTCTATCTTCCAACTGCGTGTTCATTGCTCATGTGTTACAAACTTCCAAAGATATTACTGGAAATAACAACATATATACCAAGACAAATCTAAACCATATGTGCTGATTGCTTGTGTACCTGGTACAGCACATACCTGATGCGGGCACTTCCAGGTATGCACACCTACTAAAAAGATACAGCCGATTAGAATCAAGTGTGACCTTTCAAAGTTTCAATATCTCACACGTTTCTTATATTTCATCTATCTCCAAGTTCACTGTAACCTTTTGGGTTGAATGGGTACATTTCTAGAATTTGACTCCGTTGTTTACAATCGTCAAAGGAGAAAGGTTAAAGGTGGTTTCTGAAAGAGGTCTGAACTTTGGGGCTTGCTCATCCAGGTGGCGTGCTGATCTTTTTGTTGTCAATTGACCTTAGATCTTCTATTTTCTGATTTTTTTCTTGTTTTAAAGAAACTTCTCACCAGATACAAACAATGAATTGTGAGAGTTACAATATCTTGGTAAACTGCTAACGACAGATGCAAATAGGATGAAGGAAATTAAAAGAATAACAAACATGACTTTACAAAAAAATTAACCAACTAAAAACAGTATGGAAGGGAACTGATAGGAAAACAAAGATCATAATACTAAGTGCATACGTATACCCAGTGACAACGTACGGATGTGAAGCATGGACATTTAATAAGGCAGTGGAAAAACATATATGAGTTTTTGAATATAAGTGTTACAGAAGAGTTCTTCGTATATCATGGACAGAGAAGAGAACAAATAGATCTATCCAGAATAAACTCAAAATTAAAACAAGCTGGCTGATGCTACAAATAAGAATGAGAAAATTGAACTTTAGACATAAAAAAAAAACACGAAGGGCTGGAGAAGACCATCATGGAAGAAGGCATCCCAGCAAAGAGAAGAAGAGAAAGAACACGGAGAAGATAGATTCAGAATGTAACTGATGGTTTGAATATGACGGCTGCAGAGGTGGGATATCTGGCCTATGAGAGAGAGAAATTTCGGAGGACTCTTGGGTTGACAAAGTTCTGCTCAGGACAAGCTATTTGATTATGACAATATTAAATGTACTTTTATTTGAGAGCAAAGGTCGAGACGTGCAACAAGTGAACCAAGAAAAAGATGGATAAACAATATCCAGGCCACACTAAACAAACACGGATATAATACAACAAGGGTGACTCATCTGGCTATAGAACGCAAATTAAGCTTCCATTTCTACGTTTAAAGGCAAGAGTGGACAACCAATTCCATCATCAACCTGGGAAAAGGCATTAGACAATAGACATTGACTCCTACGACACTACTGTTCACTGACAATGTCAATGAATACCAAATGACTGTCAATATTAGACTCTGTGATGACGCATGAAGCATATGCAGATTCTGTGCTATTATTTGTCACTTCTAGAGAAACGTGCGATAGGAACGTTATTAACTCCTACTTCAGGTCAAGCTACATGAAAAAAATGAAAATCGTGGCATATCCTAAAGGACGTAGCCATCAACCCCAGTAAATGAGTCGTTGATTTTCTAGGCACCACTTATACGTTCAGTAGTTTGCCATTGCTTTTGAACGATGAGGTCTATTTTTACCTATTGTAAAAATCCCATGGAGACATATTTACTTCCAAACGTACCTACCGTGGGGTTTGAACCAGGTACGCTTGGGTTCATGATCAAGCTCACTACCACTTGAGCTACAGACGCTTGAGTTACATACTTACCCAGTATTAAATGGTTTCCTAACACAATTTTGTTTGACTAAACTCATTGTTCGTACCACACCCTTGCTACTTACTACGCACAAACGCATAATCTTATGAAAAGAGATTCAAGATGAGCTGAAAGGCAAAAGAGACAGTCGAAGACAAAGAAGTTGTCATATTAAAACACTTGCTGTTGACCTTCTGCCGCACGAGTGGTTACCGAGGTCCATATTTGGGGTGTAAAGAATAGAACCACTGTTACCTGCCACGCATGTCGTAAGAGGCGACTGTGGAGGTTTGGCTGAAATCGGATGCACATGTCCTAAACGTGTAGAAGTCTATGCGTTTAAGGGCCTATCAAACCAATGTGCAACGTATACACGTTCTTGGCAAAGATCAAACATATCACAAAGAGTGATTCAAGTTGGTTGTAAAGAACAAACGCAAAGAAGAAGAAGACCGTCTGTAAAGACAAAAAGGCCATATATATAAATATGGTAATCAGACAAATGAACACAAAATAACTGAACACATGACAAGATATATACGCCAACTACATGGTTTATCATCAACAAGACCAAACAAATAAATGGAAGTCGGACCATATCCACAGGTAAGAACACTTATGACTTCTTGTTACCCTCTCGCCGTGTTTACACGAACCTCTAAGAGATGTCGCCACATGTGGAGAACGTCTGGTAACTATAGACGCCAGAAGAAAATACAACACAGGTTTTACCTGGGAGGAGGCTGTGTGTGCGTGTACAAGAACGCTGGAATACAAACGTTTCATGGTTTCGTCTTTTTTAACTCAGCAATTCCACCCACCTTTACGTAATGAATACGCTAGTGTTAGCCCATAGGGAATTGAGATCTAAACCAAATAGGTGTCACTGAAGTATAATACGCACAAGGGAACAAAGAAAGATAAAAGTTCAATTGATAGTTTGAAGAAAATCTATAGGGAAGCATGAATGAGATTACATGGCACCATGTCAAAGTGATACTTTTATTTAGTGAAAAGCATTGTTTGACACAGTCTTTCTACCAACACTATACTATCAGCGTCAAACCTGGATGCTGACATCAGATGAATACTATACACAATATAAAAATACTAGTCACAACAGAGATGAAGTGTCTACGCAGAATGCTGAATGAGTATCAAGAAGAGACCGGTTCAAAAATGAAGACATTAAGGAAAAAAAAATGTGTACAATATCAGTACTGAACTTCATAATTGTTATTGGTTATTGGTTATTGGTTACTAAACTGACGTCATTGCACTCCAGGCAAACCCATAGGTGCTCAGTCTCCCCAACAGATATCGAAGAGTATGCATACTGATGGTTCCTGTGGCTCGCTGATTAAACACACCTCTCACTCTGCCTCTCAGGCATCCAGTTCGACTTGAACAAAGGGTAATTCCAAACTGCTTAAATCGCTTGATCGATTCAACATCGATTTTAGTGTCCTCATCCAACAGAGAGTCTCGAAGAGACCGAAGAATATCCCCTTATCCATCTTCAACTCCCCAACAATCGATGCTGTTGATGCAAGCCTGTCCGCTCTCTCATTACCGTAAACACCCGCATGCCCAGGACAGTATATCCACGTAAGCCGCTGGAGGTTAGAAACTTCTATAGACGACATCCACTCATACCGAAACCTGCCCTTCTGGATCTTGTGAAGCATCGACTGAGAGTCAGATTCAACAACTGCCCCAGTAAATGAAGTCCCAGAAATACAGAACTTCATAAGAAAACAACAAATTAAATGGTTCGGCCACATAAGCAGATTACCAACAGACAGTGCACATCAAAGAGCAATGCTACTCTAAAACAGTGTATACAAAGCAAAAGGCCATCCACGCAAAGATGGCCCTCAGAGATAACCGAGGTGGTGAAAAACACTGCTTATGTAGCGCACACAAAAGTGTCTCCCAGAAATGTGTTCTTTTACTGACGCTGTGAAGAAAAACCAGATTAGAGAAAAGTAAAGAATTGTATATCTATTGTGCTGTTCCTTCTGTAACACGTAGTTATTGTATTCTCCTGTATTGATCCCGTCCAGATTAGGTATCCTGTGACGTGAAGTAAGCTGCTCGTCTTTCGACTTAAAGGCACACAGTGTATATATAACCACATGTGAAATGCGTTGCCTGCGAAAAGTTACCAACAACACAAGAAAAGACAGAATCACTAACATCAGCATAAGAAAGAAAGTTGACACAAAATCGTGCTTGAATTACACAGAGAAACAAAGAATGAAGTGGTTTGGCCACTTAATAAGAATGCATCCAAACTCCACAGTATACAGAGTCTTCTACAACAGAACATCGGGAAAGAAGGCAAGAGGAAGACCACGGAAAAGATGGTTAGATGGCGTTGCAGAATCCTGTGAAAGAGCAAAAATAACAATCACACAAGTCACCAGAACAGCGAAAGACAAAAACAGAAAACCACGAAACTGGGCAACAACCCGGTAGCAGTGTGACGACAAAAGAAGAAGAAGAAGTGTATATATATATATATCATGCACTTAAAGCACGTATCTTTGAATATGACCCCTTGTTAGTCTCAAGACAAAATGGATGCAGCACTTGCGAAGGGTTTCATGCAAGAGTTTCGACTGATATGTTTTATATCAGCGATAGATCTGAGTCTTGTTTCACTGTTTAACAGGAGCTGAGAGCCTGATTTCAGGTTAATCTGATACTTTAGAAGCCTGGTCAATTTCAGTTGAAATTAGCTGTAGAAATAGTGCTTAGTTTACCTCCAAATCAAAATAAAATCCGATTAGAAATGTTTTAGCCATGACCTCCGCTAATATAAATCCTTTCAGCTCGGTCATGAAATATTACTACTTGGATTCTCCGAAAGGAGTTAATTCTTATTTTTCATGTTTGTTGGCCTACACGCTCTGATATAACCAATAAAAGGTTCGCCTTAGGTTGAAAGGGCGTGCCTCGGCTTAAAGAGGCTTTAATCCCCTACTAAACAAACAAACAATGAAATCGAAATGCTAGTTGATATGGGCTGATTTTTATATATGTTTTATACAGGGTGTTCAAGATAAAAGCAGCCTGTGGATGGAGCTAATCTGGCATATATTTATGAAAATGAGAAGGTTCAGTTATGACGTAGTATAGGTCAAGGTTGTGTGACGGTATGTAATTGTAGTGCGGGAAGGGGCGATGAACAAATGTGACGTAGGACGAGCTAGTCATAACCGGTTTAAATAGTAAATAGACACCACTCACTGTAATGCACCAATAACGCAAATATGGGCATCAAGTGGGTTGATAACATTTTAGAAGACCTTGATTTTGCCGACGATATAGCCCTTTTGAGTTCATCACATCAAGATATTCAAATGAAAACAAACCTTCTCCAAAATATCTCAGGACAAATTGGTCTCCAAATAAACACCACAAAAACAAAAATGGTTGACCTTACCAGCAGTTCAGAAAATATTCAACTAAAAACTACACTCTTGAAAAAGTCAAAAGTTTTACATACCTAGGGAGTATGATGTCATCTACGGGGATACAGCGCCAGAAATTCCACACAGAATCGCATTGGCATCAAGTGCTTTTAACAAATTGTCAAATATATGGAAGTCCAATTCACTCAGAAAGCACTTAAAATTAAAGATCTTTAACTCTTGTGTGATTCCAGTATTAACTTATGGATGCGAGAGTTGGAAAGCAACAAAAGCTCTAGAAAGAAAATTAGATAACTTTGAGAATAAATGTCTTAGAAGAATACTGAACCTCAAATGGTCAGATTTCAGACCCAATACACAAATAAGACAAGAGACCAAGCAAGAAAATGTATCAAATTTTATAAGAAAGCGCCGCTGAAACTACATCGGCCACACACTTAGAATGGATGAGAGAAGACTCCTTACCAATCCCTCATATGGACACCAGAGAGAAAAAGAAAACGAGGAAGACCAAGAGAGACTCTGCGTAGAACCATCACCAGAGAAGGCTCAACGATGGGCCTAGTAAACATTAAAGACTTAAAACAAATAGCAACGAACCGCGAGACATGGAGAGCTATGACCTCTGCCCTATGCGCCGCCCACAGGCCCAAGAGGAAAGACTAACTAACTAACCACTCACTGTGTAACTGGCAACTTTCAATTTGTCAATGGGGCTGCATTTATCTTGAACACCCTGTATAACAGCAAAGCTTTATTACGCTGGTGCTGGATAGGACACACTTTGCGAAAACCAGAAGGGAATGTAACAAGAAGGGTCCTTTTTTGGAACCCGCAAGGACAGCGAAAGAAGGGGAGGCCAAGAAATACATGGAGACGGGATTTGGAGGTAGAGATCAACAATATAAAGAAGAGCTGGAGGGAGCTACAGGAGATAGCTAGAGATAGGAAGACTTGGCATGAGTTGGTTGAGGGCATATGCCCCAATCCGGATTAAAAAGGCAGAGAGAGAGAAGTTTTATTTCAATTTTCCAAGATTCCGTAAGTCATGGTTATGTCTTGATGAAAAGAGTTAATGATAGTGATATAATTCTTAACTTAAATTTGATGTTGTGAAATAATATAAACTATGTGTTGCATGCTGTATTTTAAAAATATGATTCTTCGTTATCTAACTTATTGGAGTGTGCACATTTCGAGGAACGGATACCTGAGCTGAACTACGTAACTACTGCACGAGTATACAGGATACCTGAGCTGAACTACGTAACTACTGCACGAGTATACAGGATACCTGAGCTGAACTACGTAACTACTGCACGAGTATACATGATACCTGAGCTGAACTACGTAACTACTGCACGAGTATAAAGGATACCTGAGCTGAACTACGTAACTACTGCACGAGTATACAGGATACCTGAGCTGAACTACGTAACTACTGCACGAGTATACAGGATACCTGAGCTGAACTACGTAACTACTGCACGAGTATAAAGGATACCTGAGCTGAACTACGTAACTACTGCACGAGTATACAGGATACCTGAGCTGAACTACGTAACTAATGCACGAGTATACAGGATACCTGAGCTGAACTACGTAACTACTGCACGAGTATAAAGGATACCTGAGCTGAACTACGTAACTACTGCACGAGTACAAAGGATACCTGAGCTGAACTTTTCTAACTACTGCACGAGTATAAAGGGTACCTGAGCTGAACTATGTAACTACTGCACGAGTATAAAGGATACCTGAGCTGAACTACGTAACTACTGCACGAGTATAAAGGGTACCTGAGCTGAACTACGTAACTACTGCACGAGTATACAGGATACCTGAGCTGATCTTCTCTAACTACTGCACGAGTATAAAGGGTACCTGAGCTGAACTACGTAACTACTGCACGAGTATAAAGGGTACCTGAGCTGAACTACGTAACTACTGCACGAGTATACAGGATACCTGAGCTGAACTACGTAACTACTGCACGAGTATAAAGGATACCTGAGCTGAACTACGTAACTACTGCACGAGTATGAAGGATACCTGAGCTGAACTACGTAACTACTGCACGAGTATAAAGGATACCTGAGCTGAACTACGTTACTACTAAATAAAAGTTAATTGCATATCCATTACATGACTTTGCGAATCAACCCGAGCTTTTCAATATTGTTTATGATTTTCTAAGCATTATTACGTTCAGTAGTTTGCCATTGCTTTCTGAACGGGTGGTGTCCTTTGTAAAATCCACGCGAAACAATTTGCAGGTAAACTGTCCGCAACTCGATTCGAACTTAGAACGTCGGGGTTAATAGATCGAATCCCCTAAGCTACAGACGCCACCACGTAACTACTACACGCGTATAAATGGTTCTAAAGAGGAAAGATTGGTTTCATTGCACAAGGTTTTTCTCCATATGGCATGGCACATAATTTTTCCCCATA
Source organism: Arion vulgaris (assembly GCA_020796225.1). NCBI lineage: Eukaryota > Metazoa > Mollusca > Gastropoda > Stylommatophora > Arionidae > Arion > Arion vulgaris. The sequence goes on from CM036769.1 coordinate 28,098,132, forward strand.
TGACATTGTGCAAGGTTTTTCTCCAAATGGTATTGTGCAAGGATTTCCACATATGGCATTGTGCAAGGTTTTTCCTCATATGGCATTGCACATGATTTTTCTCTTATATGGCGTTGTGCAAGATTTTTCCTCATATGGCATTGCACATGATTTTTCTCTTATATGGCGTTGTGCAAGATTTTTCATGTGGCTCGGTTATTCTTCTCAGAAATAATACGTCACATCCCGAGAGTATTGCACAAGGCACGAACTTCATAGCAATCCTAGGGTCTATGGAAAAAATGTACGCGTGAACAGAACAGCTGTGGTCAGGATACTAACCCATGACCTATGGAATGTAAGCCAACGGTTCAACTACCTAGACACAGAACAAAGGGCTATACTTGAAATAAGTTTAGAATCTACCACGATGTGATTTGAACATATTCATCTAGTTCGGATTCCAAGATTATTGCAACTACGATTCAACTACCTAGACACAGAACAAAGGGCTATACTTGAAATAAGTTTAGAATCTACCACGATGTGATTTGAACATATTCATCTAGTTCGGATTCCAAGATTATTGCAACTACGATTCAACTACCTAGACACAGAACAAAGGGCTATACTTGAAATAAGTTTAGAATCTACCACGATGTGATTTGAACATACTCATCTAGTTCGGATTCCAAGATTATTGCAACTACGATGCTTTCACTAAATTGGACAATCTCCTGGACCAAGCTAGTTAACTTTAAGATAAATAAGTTAGTATTGAATTGGACAATCAGTGAAAGTATATCTCCTGGAGCAAGCTAGTTAACTTTAAGATAAATAAGTTAGTATCGAATTGGTTACTGGTAATTGGTTACTGAACTGACTCTGAGCAGATCCATACATGTTCAGTCTCGCCCAACAGATATAGAATAGTATGTATACTGATGGTTGCCGTGGCTCGCTGGATAAACACACTCAATCACTCTGCCCCTCAGGTTACTACTTGTTGATTGATTGGTAGGACCATCAGCATTGCACTACGGTGAGTAACCATATATGATCCAATCTCTTTCTTACACAGGAAGATCTCAGCTGCAGTGCATGAACTCCGTAGCAACGGCGAAGGTCCCTGAAGTAATTTTGAAGACGGTGAAGATATTTTTGCAGCATTTAAAAGAAAATATTTTCCATTTTTATTTGCTCGGGCAGCAGCTTTCCAGTCTGCTATTCTCGATTTTGAAATGACAAGGGTTCTTGTGCGTTCCGAAATTGAACACAAGACATACGTTTTATAGCCCGTCTCCCATAGGACTAGGAAATTGACCTCACCTAAACTGAGATCAGGGAGCTCTGGAAAAATATCCATCTGGCTCCAGAAGGGAGCGAACCTGGTACCTATGGCACGAGAGATGAGCCCCTAAACTTTACACCACAGATAACTCCTAACTACTTGTGCAACGAGTAACTCCAAACAGCTTAAATCGCTTGATCGATTCAACATCTTTGTTAGTGTCTTCATCCAACAAGGCGACCGAAGAACATGTCCCTTATCCATCTTCATCTCTCCGACAATCGATGTTGTTGATGCAAGCCTTCCGCTCTCTCATTACTCAGTTGGTACTTAGATAAACAAGTTAACCCTTAGAGAACACATTTTTGGCCAAACCTTACCGATGTTCAGAGATTAAGAAACGGAAGTATGGATAAAGATATTATCTTTCTTCATATCTAAAACTTCGACGTGGGTAAATCACTTCAAGCTGTTACCACTGTACATACAATTATGTCTGCCGTCGAGAATTGTTGATATCCAAGTGCCAACAGTAATCGCTGTATAATCCTGTTGGGGAGTTCCAGAAAGGAAGCATTTAGAAGCGTCAACTTTTAGTGTAAAGTCTTGCTGAACAATCTTTTTAAAAGGTTAATGAGTGTAGCTGACTGGTAGGTACCTGTTTCCGGTCGTCAAACAATCTTAATTAGGAGATATGCACACACGAGTGTTATCAATATTTATTTACAATAATTTAAGTGTTGATAAACGGATGTTATAATATCATTTGATCTGCTATTAACTCTTTCCATACCAAGAATTCTTTTTTGGATTTGTTGTCTGGAGTGTTGTTTGCCACGAAAGGGTCAACACAAGAACAACCAATCACAGCAACAACTCTCCATACAGCAAAGCAAATCCTAATGACAACAAATAAAGAAATGTGGCGGAAGAGATGGACCATGGGAAACAAGGGAAGAGAGGTGTACAGACATATGACCAGACCTAACCTTAATGACAACATCAAACACCTTACAAGAAGAGATCAGAGCACCATTTTTAGACTCCGAACCCAACACATAACACTTAATAATCACTTGAATATAATTTTTTTTCCCGATCCAGAAGCACTTGAGCTTTTAGCTATTCAGCTCGGTGCCATGGACATCGTAACCCTTCGGTTCAGGGCCACGAACACCGTGAATCTGGGGAACCTGTGGCTTTTCAGCCAGCCCGCGGAATTGAACCCGCACTCACAGAGGGCTAGTCACCTGCAGTCCAACGCGCTACGAACACGCTGGGCAGGCGGGCCAACAGAATTCAATCACAACAAACTCCAGAGTGTCAACTGTGTGCACATCATCATGAAACCGTTCAGCACCACCTCTTCAAGTGTCAAACACTAGATGTCGTCAGGAAGACCCTCCTTCCTCCAAGACCAGATAAATGGAACACATTAAAACGGAACAAAAGAACAACTTACAAACACATGCAGATACCACTACATAGCATTGGGCCGAGGGGCAAGATCTCAAGTTCCGATGGATCATTGAAGAAGATGTAGTATGGTTTACAATAAATATTTGTTTATGTATTGATTAATTGATTGATATGATCATCATCATTGCACTTTGGTGAGTAACCATGTGTGCTCCGATCTCTTTCTTACACAGGAAAATCTCAGCTGCAGTGTACGAACTCCGTAGCAGTGACGAGGGTCTTCTATGTAATTTTCAGGATAGTGAAGATATTTTTGTAGAAACTTTCATTTTCAATCTTTTCTAATGAATTAATTCCGGGCAGGGGCTTTCCAGCTTGCTCTTCTCGAGTTTTAACTGCCATGGTTTCTATTACGTGCTTAAATTGAGCACTTGAATTACGCTTTATCGTCCATCTCCGACTCAATCTCATCTACATTGAGATCGGGGATCTCTAGTAAAATATCCAGAGTGTTCCACGAGAGAACGAACCTAGTACCTATGGCACGAGACACGAGTACCTAACCTCTACGCCACAGAGACACCCATGTTTGTTTATGTATTGATCTCTTGTTATCTAACATGTCTTCTTTACGACTTCCGGATGTATTTCAATGTCAGTGATACATTGCAAAGTTACTTCGATATTATGTGATATAAAACCTTGTTCAATATCTAGAGCTAGTTGGGAAAAACCAGATTCATAATGTCCGGCTTCTAGAGCAGCGGTTCTCAAAACTTGCATTACCGTGGACCCACTACTTTTAAATACATTTGCTGTCGTTAACCACCAAACATTTTGACACCTGCCAATTTGCACAGAACAGAGTTTTTTTTAGGAATGCTGTCATGGAAGCCAAGTTCCGGAAGGGACAAGCTACTTGATGATGATGAACCTACAAAAGTTTCTATATATGAAAATTTTATAGTGATGGAGTTACTATTACACCACACCAACAGTCAAGTTGGCGTGAAATTTCTCAGACTGCGAGAAACTTCAAATAATCTTTAGTTTTCTCCTGTCAGACATTTAGACTCCGGTCAAGTCCGTGTCCTTTGATTTCACAGTGGAAATAGTTTACCACTGTTTTTATACATGTTTTTAAAATTTATTTTTCTGTTTGAAATGTCAATGATCATAATATTTTTCAATCGCTTGAGGACCCCATGTGAGTTCATTGCAACGCCCTGGGATGGGGGACCCCAGTTTGTGAAACTCTGTTCTAGAACATGAAGGGCAGAAATTGAATCTGCAAAAACAAATATGTTTTGTGTTTTTGATCGAAAGACATAATAAACAGCGTTCTGGTGGTACAAGATTGTTTATAATACATGAAGTACAAGATTGTTTCTAATACATGAGGTACAAGATTGTTTCTAATACATGAAGTACAAGATTGTTTCTAATACATGAAGTACAAGATTGTTTCTAATACATGAAGTTCAAGATTGTTTCTAATACATGAGGTAAAAGATTGTTTCTAATACATGAAGTACAAGATTGTTTATAATACATGAGGTACAAGATTGTTTCTAATACATGAAGTTCAAGATTGTTTCTAATACATGAGGTACAAGATTGTTTCTAATACATGAGGTACAAGATTGTTTCTAACACACGAATTTCAGCTTCATAATTGAAGCATGCTTCTCTGCACACAGAAATAGCTCGTCGGATGATCTGTCTGGATACTGTATATCACAGCCAACTCTAATATTGGGCCGCATAGCTCACCGGGGAAACCCTGACCTAGTTTGATTATGTGCATGGGTATTATATATATTTGATAGAACCCTGGAGGCTTTTTTTTTGCCATTTTACTCAATTCGGTGAGTCTATGGTTATTTATTGGTGAAAAATATTAATAATACTGATTTTCCTTATTGTTACACTTTACTGTCTTTCTCTTTCTTTCCTTCTCGAATCCTGTTTGCCTCACAGCTTCAGGTCAAGAAGAGATTTCTAAAACGGGCCCTGGTATGTGCTTTGTAGATGGTCTCTTTCGTCGCCTCTGTTATCTCTGAGGTCCATCTTTTGCATGGCCGACCTTTTGCTTTGTACCCATTGTATCGGAGCGGCATTTCTCTTTGAGGTGCACTGTCTGTTGGTAATCTGCTTACGTGGCGGAACCATTTAATTTGTTGTTTCTTGATGAAGTCTAGTACAGATGTTGCACCCACTATTTCCTGATGTCTTTATTTCTCAACCGGTCTCTTCTTGTTAACCACCAGCATTTTGCGTAGACACTTCATCTCTGTCGTGACTAGTTTTCTTTTATCCATTGTTGTCAGTGTTCAACTTCACTTGTTGCATAATATAACGGTGATTTAGCATGTTGTGTTGATTTTGCAATGATTGCATATGTATACAACAATACTGGAATGCGAGGTCACGGGATGGTTGTGGTCTCATTTCCTAAAATATTTACCTGAGTCCGCTGGCCGTAAGAGTTTAGAGTTGGATGTGTGTATATCTACTCCGTAAACTAATCTAATGGGAGATGTAGATCCGTCAGTAGAGTACCTATGGATCTATGCAACGGATCAGTGGCGGCTGGTCATTAAGGGCAGTGGGACCAGGCCCCACCAAAAATAATATGTAACGTGTATTTATTACTTTATAAGTTAAAATATAACAACTAAAAACCATGATTTTTCCCCAAAAATGTATCTGGCCCCACCAACAAATATGATCACGAGCCGCAACTGCAACGGATATATCTATTTTTTGGTAGATCCAACTTCTTCTTCGAACGTTCCATATCGACCACTTTTAACCACTCTTTGTGATGTGTATGTGATCCGAGTCTAAGAGCGATACTACGTTGTGCCAGTTATCCGCCTACTAGTAGGCCAGCACATCAGATTTCTTCCAACACACACTTTTTATTTACTAGGGTAGCTTCCCTAGGACCCTACCTCAGTCGCCTCTAACGTCATGCTTTGTAGCTCACAGTTATACTATTCTTTGCTCCCCTTGCGAGCTCCAGCAACACGTGCGGGTAGATCTAACAACAGTTCAGACAAATTGTTTGCCCAAAACGTGACCAAAAATAAGGGCAAAAATTACAAAGTAACACTTCAAAAATGCAGTATCCCCAACACAGCGAAAAAAAAAATTCCAACTCAATAACCAGACATCACAGACTATGTAAATGTTGCTTGCAGAAATTGTTACAAATTAGCCTATTTAAGAACCGGGTATCTGGAAAAAGTCTACGAGGAGAAAGAGAGAGAAAGTTAAGAACGAGAGCAAGGATAACGTGAAAATATGGCTGGGGACCGACTTTTAATTTAAAACATGAGGCTTGTTTTGGCCAAACAAAACTGGTATAAACTATGTTACAAGAGCTATCTGGCAAACAGAATAACGTATTTCGCTTGGGGTTATCAGGTCAGAGATCTCCTAGGGGTCAAACATATCTGAAGATTTAAACAAACAATACACATAGTTAACTGTCAATATGGCTCGTTGCTCAAGAATCGTATTTGACTTGTGATTGTTTAAGGGGCCTAGCATCAACAATTATCTCAAAATGTACTCTCTACAGCAGTGTTTCCAAACCTTTTTTGTGCCATACCCCACCTAAGATTTTTCTAAAATTCTTATGCCCCAATGTAACATAGAAATAATGTTGAATTTTCAAAATTGAATTGTTCACTGAAGAAACTTAAATGATAGGTTTTAGGAAGAAATCACTCGAAAATTGTTTAGGAACACAGTAAATAAATTTTCAAAACATATAATGGAGAACTGAAATTCAAGTACGAAATAATGTTAATGAAATATTTGTCTATATTCTTTTAATTATTACTAATTATTTATTACTTACATTTAGTGAGATTCATGCGTTTGATATATGCCCCCTCCATTAACAATCGAATTGTCCCCCCCTTAAAAATCAAAACAATCAAATTGTCCGCCTCTGGGGCGTGGGCTCAACGTTGGGAAATATTGCTCTAAAGTAAACAATACATAGAGTTCCTTGTCAATGTGATTGCTCAGAATTGTATTGGACTTGTGATTGTGTAAGGGGTCTGGCATCAACAATTATCTCAACATAAAGGGTCTCAAGACCACATACTGGCTTCATTGCATTCATCATCATCAGGTGCCATCTCCACATCGAAGGTTGGCTGCAATGAATCTCCAGCATCCTCTGTCTTTTGACTTGGTGTTGCACTCTGCCAGACTGTAACCTGTCCATTTATTACAGTTTCCGTCCCACTTATCTCTCGGTCTTCCTCCTGCTCTTCCCCCTCAACTTTCCCCTCTAGTAAATGTTTTATCATGGTGTCATGTCTTTTATGTGCCCAAAATACTTTACTTGTCTGAATTTTATTTCTCTTAATAATTGTTTCTTCATGCCTAGTTTTCCTAAAACTTGTTTATTTGTCTGTTTTTCTGCCCATGCAACTCTGCCTATTCTTCTATATATCCACATCTCAAATGCACCAATTCTGTCTTCTAACTGCTTGTTCATTGTCCATGTTTCCGAGCCATACATTAATATAGGATATATATAGCATTTGATCATTATAATTTTTAGCCTGTTTGTGATTTGTTTGGATGTCAGTAACTTTCTCATACTATTGAAATTATCCTTGGCCATTCCTATTCTCTTTTTAATTTCTGCTATACATCTGCCATCATCTGTTATCATCTGACCAAGATATAAGAAACTTTTACTTGATGTAGTAATTCTCCATGTATTTTTATATTCATTTTAGGTGTCTCCATTTCCTTTGTTGATTACCATAGTTTTTGTTTTCATTTTAGGTGTCTCCATTTCCTTGTTGATTACCATAGTATTTGTTTTCATTTTAGGTGTCTCCATTTCCTTGTTGATTACCATAGTATTTGTTTTCATTTTAGGTGTCTCCATTTCCTTGTTGATTACCATAGTATTTGTTTTCATTTTAAGTGTCTCCATTTCCTTGTTGATTACCATAGTATTTGTTTTCATTTTAGGTGTCTCCATTTCCTTGTTGATTACCATAGTATTTGTTTTCATTTTAGGTGTCTCCATTTCCTTGTTGATTACCATAGTATTTGTTTTCATTTTAGGTGTCTCCATTTCCTTGTTGATTACCATAGTATTTGTTTTCATTTTAGGTGTCTCCATTTCCTTTGTTGATTACCATAGTATTTGTTTTCATTTTAGGTGTCTCCATTTCCTTGTTGATTACCATAGTATTTGTTTTCATTTTAGGTGTCTCCATTTCCTTGTTGATTACCATAGTATTTGTTTTCATTTTAGGTGTCTCCATTTCCTTGTTGATTACCATAGTAGTTGTTTTCATTTTAGGTGTCTCCATTTCCTTGTTGATTACCATAGTATTTGTTTTCATTTTAGGTGTCTCCATTTCCTTTGTTGATTACCATAGTATTTGTTTTCATTTTAGGTGTCTCCATTTCCTTGTTGATTACCATAGTATTTGTTTTCATTTTAGGTGTCTCCATTTCCTTTGTTGATTACCATAGTATTTGTTTTCATTTTAGATGTCTCCATTTCCTTTGTTGATTACCATAGTATTTGTTTTCATTTTAGGTGTCTCCATTTCCTTGTTGATTACCATAGTATTTGTTTTCATTTTAGGTGTCTCCATTTCCTTGTTGATTACCATAGTATTTGTTTTCATTTTAAGTGTCTCCATTTCCTTGTTGATTACCATAGTATTTGTTTTCATTTTAGGTTTCTCCATTTCCTTGTTGATTACCATAGTATTTGTTTTCATTTTAGGTGTCTCCATTTCCTTGTTGATTACCATAGTATTTGTTTTCATTTTAGGTGTCTCCATTTCCTTGTTGATTACCATAGTAGTTGTTTTCATTTTAGGTGTCTCCATTTCCTTGTTGATTACCATAGTATTTGTTTTCATTTTAGGTGTCTCCATTTCCTTTGTTGATTACCATAGTATTTGTTTTCATTTTAGGTGTCTCCATTTCCTTGTTGATTACCATAGTATTTGTTTTCATTTTAGGTGTCTCCATTTCCTTTGTTGATTACCATAGTATTTGTTTTCATTTTAGGTGTCTCCATTTCCTTGTTGATTACCATAGTATTTGTTTTCATTTTAGGTGTCTCCATTTCCTTGTTGATTACCATAGTATTTGTTTTCATTTTAGGTGTCTCCATTTCCTTTGTTGATTACCATAGTATTTGTTTTCATTTTAGATGTCTCCATTTCCTTTGTTGATTACCATAGTATTTGTTTTCATTTTAGGTGTCTCCATTTCCTTGTTGATTACCATAGTATTTGTTTTCATTTTAGGTGTCTCCATTTCCTTGTTGATTACCATAGTATTTGTTTTCATTTTAAGTGTCTCCATTTCCTTGTTGATTACCATAGTATTTGTTTTCATTTTAGGTTTCTCCATTTCCTTGTTGATTACCATAGTATTTGTTTTCATTTTAGGTGTCTCCATTTCCTTGTTGATTACCATAGTATTTGTTTTCATTTTAGGTGTCTCCATTTCCTTGTTGATTACCATAGTATTTGTTTTCATTTTAGGTGTCTCCATTTCCTTGTTGATTACCATAGTATTTGTTTTCATTTTAGGTGTCTCCATTTCCTTGTTGATTACCATAGTATTTGTTTTCATTTTAGGTGTCTCCATTTCCTTGTTGATTACCATAGTATTTGTTTTCATTTTAGGTGTCTCCATTTCCTTGTTGATTACCATAGTATTTGTTTTCATTTTAGGTGTCTCCATTTCCTTTGTTGATTACCATAGTTTTTGTTATCATCTTAGGTGTCTCCATTTCCTTGTTGATTACCATAGTATTTGTTTTCATTTTAGGTGTCTCCATTTCCTTGTTGATTACCATAGTATTTGTTTTCATTTTAGGTGTCTCCATTTCCTTGTTGATTACCATAGTTTTTGTTTTCATTTTAGGTTTTACCAAATATGGCTAGGTCCCTCTCCGCACATATGACACATCACCTTCCGAGAGTATTTGCACAAAGCACTAACTCTGTAGCCTCGACAAAAGTCGTAAGGGTCTCTGGGAACAAAAATGTAGTTGTCAACAGAACGACTTGGTTCGGATTCGAACCCACGACTCTTGAAACGCAAAAACAAAAGCATAACTACTTATCTACAGACACCTCAAATTAAAAGCATAACTACTTATCTACAGACACCTCAAATTAAAAGCATAACTACTTATCTACAGACACCTCAAATTAAAAGCATAACTACTTATCTACAGACACCTCAAATTAAAAGCATAACTACTTATCTACAGACACCTCAAATTATTCTTCACATTCTGTGAAGAATTTTCACTTTTGTTGCATTTGTTGATTGTTACGTTCAGTACAGTTCAACACTGGAGAATGTTCCTCAGACTAAACAACTGTATCTCTCAGTATCTTCAACGAAAAATTTGTTGCTAATGATACGATACGGTTGCTAGGAAACGTTGTCTTGCCTGATATATTCTGAGAATGACTGCACCATAACAAAATGCCAGCAATTAATACACCATGACAGGTTTCTAAACGGATGATTTTCATGGATGATATCACCATATGTACATCATAGATTGTACTTGGTTGTTTTTTTGGTTCTGAACTCTACCAAATATGTTTCAGCAATGTTAAGCAATGTGTTTTTGTTAGAGTGTATTACATTTCTTTTGTTTACGGCTCATTAGTACCAATTGTTACTGTAGAAGTTAGGTGCTGGTCTCGCGTGCCAAGAGTAACAGGTTCGCTCCCTCGTGGAGCTTCTGAATATTTTCTAAAGATCCCTGATCTCAGTGTAGGTGAGATCGAATTCCTAGCCCTATCGGAAACGGACGATACAACGTAGGTCCCGTGTTCAGTTTAAGCACGTAAAAGAACCCTTGGCAGTCCAAAATCAAGAAGAGCAGGCTGGAATGCCGCTGTCCGGACAAAACTCATTAGAAATATTAAAAATATAATTCCTACAAAAATATATAAACCATTTTCGAAATTACATCGTAGACCCTCGCCGTTGCTACGGAGTTCGTGCACTGCAGCTGAGATCTTCCTGTGTAAGAGAGAGATAGGAACACACATGGTTACTCATCAAAGTGCAATGATGATGGTTTCATTAAAAAAAAATTTTTCCGATCCAGAAGCACTTGAGCTTTTCAGCTCTTCAGCTCGGTGCTATGGACATCGTAACCCTTCGGTTCGGTGCCACGAACACCGTAAAGCTGGGGAATCTGTGGGTTTTTCTGCCATCCCGCGGAATTGAACCCGCACACACAGAGGATAGTCACCCGTAGTCCAACGCGCTACAAACACGCTGGTCAGACGGGCATGTTGTTTCGATAAAGAAATAATTAAATCAATCTAATGTTTTTTATTTTGTTTTTGTTGTGTATATTTTCTCTAATCCTGTTTTATCTGACACTGTCAGGATAAGAAGAGATTTTTAGTACGGGCTTTTGTGTCGTCCTCATCATCATCATCATATAGTTCGTCCTTAGCAGAACTTTGTCATCATGACAGTCCTTTCGAATTTCCTTCTCTCATAGCCCTAATGACCTGTGCAGGTAAGATAATGCAATTTGGACAAAGTTTGATCATTGGCAATGAGATTAAAGAGAAAGTAATTCATTTCTCTATCATCAAATACGCAACATGAGCAGAACTTTCTTACCGTAATATAATTTATAACTTTTTGTGTACAGGATAGAATTTCCAACTCTAAACTCAGTCATTTTTTGTTATCATATCTGGCCGTTTCAGCAATTGGTCTCTGTGGCGAAGAGATTAAGCCCTTGCTTTACGATCTGAAAGTTGGGAGTTCGAATTCGCACCTTACCGTTCTGTTCAACAGTGCATTTTTTTATAGAGACCTCTAGGGTAATTTCCAGAGCTACGGAGCTCAAGCTTTGAATAATACTCTCGCCAGGTGGCGTGATATTTCTGCAGAGAGGAGTCGTTCCAAATGGGGAAATACAAGGTGCACTGAAGTCAATGCTTCGGCTGTAAAACTCCTTTCAATATGACATGTAGAAGCAATGACTATTGAGCAATGCTTACAAACACTTTTTCTTCTTCTAACGATTCATGGCGACCACGTTTTGACCACACTTTGTGATTTGTATGTGATGTAAGCTTAAGAACGATTGTACGCTGAATCAGTTATGCGCCTACAAATAACCCAGCACATCCGATTTCTGAGACGCTTTTTATTTACTAGGGTAGCTTCCCTAGGCACCTACCTTAGTCGTCTCTTGCGACATGCCTTGTAAGTTGCAGTGTTATTATTCTTTGCTTTCCGTTTTTTTGTTTTTTTCTTCGCTTTCAACTCAGACGAAGTTTCATCTCTGAAACTAATTTTTGCGTGAAAATCCGTTTTCCAATTTCTTACAATGGCAGCAGCGTGCACATTGTAAATTACTTTACACTGGCAGCCGTGTGCTCAATGTACTCGTAATTAGTATTCCCTCGCCATACAGGCAGATTTTCTCCGACTTCAGAGGTACTCACGTTATCGTCCTGAGTAAGACCAGGGGACTCGAACAAATGCCGGACAGTAGGTTCGAACCCGAGCTATGAGGCGTCTCACAGCTAGCAGGCCGAGCTACTATCAACTACTCTAGGCAGTCCCCCTTTTGCTTTCCGTAAAGACCCCGGCAACACAGACTTACAAACAGTAAAAATTCATCTAATAATATTGTTATCCCCTTCCCGTTTTGTTTACTTGTTCGTTACGGCTTCTTATTCTTATCTATTTAGGACAACGAAGATTTATCGGAGTCAAGAATGTTGAACAAGTGCTAGTATCATCATTTATATCTATCGTCGGTTTTAGTAGTATCTTGAGAGGGAGCTGATTTATTCATTATCACACCTGAATATAAACACGCAGGTAAATAGTGCATATCACGGTATAAATGCGACTTCATTTGTGTCTGTCTAACTGCCTCTGCGTATGGACAGAAGAGAATAAGGAATATTTAAGAACCTTATTATTCCATAGTTTATCCAACTCGTAGTAGGTACCAGACTTTCTGAGTTGGGAAGATAGATCAGAATCGTGTCCTGTGTTAGAAGAACATAAGAAGTTTTAAGAACGACAGGGGAAACACCGACGCCAGATAATATAATTAATAAATAGACTGAACAAGTATTACAGGCTTCCAAAGTTACCAAACAGAGGATTTGAACCACAAACTTTTATTTCTTACTGCTCAAAATTGCCTTGACCTATAAATAAGAGCTTTTAAGAACACAACCTGCTAGCTCTCCAAAGAAAGAGCTTCACTAAGAAGTGTCTTTCGTAAACGGCGTCGACTGTTGAACACAGAATAATAAGGTCAGATTCGATCGATGTGCGTAGAAGTATAGTGCTCACTTTTCGCTACAAAACTGCTCTGTTAGTTTCTTTCGTGTTTGGAGCGCTGGACAACTTCTTAATAGTCCCTAATCTCAGTGTAGGTGTGACCATGTTCCTAAATCTAATCAGAGACAGACTATAAAACGTATGTTCGTGTTAAAGTGTTGAACAAATGAAAGAACCCTTTCCTGTCAAAAATCGATAAGAATGACTTGGAAAGCCGATGCCAGGGTAAAAATTAATAGAAATAAACAAATAATTCTTACGTAGTTTTTACTATTAAAACAATAACATCGGTGCTTCTGAGCTCGTACACTGCCGTTGAGATCTTCATGTGCAAGAACAAGATTGATGCACATACGGTTATTCACCGAATGCAATGATGATAGCGACCATCAATCAACAAAATAGTTATGCTGGTGTTTTCTTACTCGAGCGGTCATTGCGACAAAGTAGTTAAAAGCCGTGGCTTGCGTTCTAAATATCATGAGTTCGATTCCGTACCGCGACATTCTGTTCCCTATGAGTGCTGCCGGAGATCTAGAGTTCATGCTTTGTGTAAAACTTTTACATGGTGGCGTGTCAGTTCTGCGGAAAGGGACCGAGTCTATGAGGCAAAACCCGGTGCAATGAAGACAGTCCTTCGTCTTTCTAAACTATCTCTCACACATTCACTATTTGACCTTATTGTCTTCGTGTTACCAGAGCCAAACATGGACAACGAGAATAGCGCAATCACAAAAAATAATTACATGTGAAATGTGATGCCTACGAAAAGTTACCAACAACACCAGAAAAGACAGAGTCACCAACATCAGCATAAGAAATAAAGTTGGCACAAAACCTTGCTTGAATTACATTGAGAAACAAGGTATGAAGTGGTTTGGCCACTTAATAAGAATGCATCCAAACTCAAATAGTATACTGAGTCTTCTACAACAGAACATTAGGAAAGAAAGCGAGAGGCAGACCACGAAAAAATGGTTAGATGGCATAGCAGAACCCTGCCAAATAGCGCAAATAACAATCACCCAAGCCACTAGAACAGCGCAAGACAAAAACAGAAAACAACGACACTGGACAACAACCCGGTAACAGTGTGACGACAAAAGAAGAAGAAGACGAGGAACTTTCTTATCATTGCCTTCATTCTTTCGATTTTCATCTCAATAAATTTCTGTTTATTTCGAACCTCATTTCTCTGACACTTTCTCAAATTGTATTTTAGTGCCACCTCGACAATCTCCAAAGCCAATATATTTACTTGTAAGTCTGTAAAGTTTACTAACAAGAAACTAGAATCACGTTTAGTGTGGTGTAGTTATAAAGCAGTAATCTTCCAAAGACAACACTGAAATCACTTGAGGAAAATCTCACTACGCCCGAGATAATCTTTACCTGAACATCACTCAAGACAACTCGCTTGATATGATCTTAGACCAGTAGTTCTCAACCTGCGAGAGGGACATCCCCAGTGAGGCGAGAAGCAATATCAGGGAAGGCGTGAAATGTTACACAAATTAAGTAGATTTTGTGTTTGAATATCGTTTTTTATACCAACTTGTTTTTCAAGTTGAGATATATTTTTTCATTAAATCTAAGTTCAAAATGTCTTTACAAAATAACACAGAAAATCATTGATTTGGACCATATTGATATTTTTCTCAACATTTTATTTGTCAACACTTTTTTTAATGCTTACATTTCTCACTGCCATTGCTATTGTATTTAGTGGCAGTGCCACATTGTAAAAGAATATTTCAGGCCCGCATCGGGTTCACTAGTCATCAACGCACACACAAACACACATAATGCAACTACATTCTCTTTAATGAAAATGTGAGGTCATCATCACTCGTGATGAACGAGCGTCATCATCAGGGGCAGTGATGTTATAATGCTCAAAGTAAGAAACATTTTTGGTTTCCATTTTCTCTTTAGAAGTTGCAGCTAATTCAGCTGGGGAATATTAGGGAATTTGAGGAGAGTGGCTAATTCAGCTGGGGAATATTAGGGAATTTGAGGAGAGTCTGGCTAATTCAGCTGGGGAATATTAGGGAATTTGAGGAGCGTCTGGCTGAATGGATTAGAGAGCGGCTCCCATGCGGGAAGGTCCGTGTTCAATCCACGGTAAAGCCAATGTTTTGTTTTTATGTCGAGGAGTTCCCCCGATCCAGAACCACTTGAGCTTTCATCTCTTTTCGGCTCGGTGCCATAAACATCGTAACCCTCGGTTCGGTAACATGAACACCGTAAATCTGGGAAACCTGTGACTTTTTTGCCAGCCCGCGGAATTGAACACGCACTCACAGAGGGCTTGTCACCCGCAGTCCAATGCGCTACGAACACGATGGGTACGCGGGCGTCGGAGGCTTTAAAAATATTCCTAACCTGAACAATTTTGTGACGACTGTATTAGCCATGCTGCCATTAAATTCCACAGGCTCATGTACCCCTGTACTACACTGTCATAAAAAACGGTATTACAGACATTAACTACAGGTTTTTAATTGTTTTTAAATACGATGGATAAAATTGGATGCGGTGTATGTAAGTTTTGTCTCATCTTCAAGGAAGGTGGGTGCCAATTAAAAAGGGCTGAGAACCACTGTCTTAGACTATACCAGAACGAAGGCAGAGGAGAAGAAGAAAAACACACCTCAATTTGAAGCCCGAACGGTAAACTTTAAAACAGTGTGTGAAAAAAAAACACATCTGGTGTCAGAATAGAGTTAATGCTGTGCTTCAATTTGTTTTCTGTCGATTCCAGGTGAATGTACTTATGATGTAAAAACCTTATTTTAGGGTTAGGGTAATGATGCCAGTTTTTAGAGTATACAAATTCTTGATAGCTATTCTTGCCCAATCTTGCTGGAGAGTTGTTAATCATTGGAGAAATATGATGTTATGATCTTGCTAAAAGTCGGTATTAATAGCTGGAATCATGAAAAATAAAGACTAGAGATATAAAAGTCAATCATGTATCGTAAACGCCGTCAGGTGTGTTCAAACTTTTTAGTTATTTGTTTTCGGAATATTATTTTATGCTGAAATTAATAGCAATATTTCTGTTTTGTTGTTGTTCATATTCTTTATATACTAAAATATCGACAATTTGCTTGGCCGTGTGATGCGTGGGCCTCAAGGAAGTAATGAATAGTACCACTGCGACCTACAAAGCATGTCGAAAGAGGCGACTAATGTAGGACCTAGAGAAGCTACCTAAGTAAATAAAAAGCATCGCAAAAATCGGATGTGCTGGTCTACTTGTAGACGCTTAACTGGCATAACGTACAATCGCTGTTAGGCTCGTATCACATACAAACCACAAAGAGTGGTTAACAAGTTGATCGATACTGAGCGTTTGAAGATGAAGAAAATTCTCTATTTATTCCTCACTCTTGTTATCCCTCTATCCTCTTCTCTCAATCTTCATACTACTCCATCTATCCTTATATTCCCTTCTCTCAATCTTCATACTTCTCCATCTATCCTTCTATCCTCTTCTCTCAATGTTCATACCTTCTACATCTATCCTTCTATCCTCTTCTCTCAATCTTCATACCTTCTCCATCTATCCTTCTATCCTCTTCTCTCAATCTTCATACGTCTCCATCTATCCTTATATTCCCTTCTCTCAATCTTCATACTTCTCCATCTATCCTTCTATCCTCTTCTCTCAATCTTCATACCTTCTCCATCTATACTTCTATCCTCTTCTCTCAATCTTCATACGTTCTTCCTCTATCCCCCTAATCCTGTACTTAGTGCATATATTCCTAGATACTCATCAAACAAAGTACACAATAGAAGGGAAGATAATCACTTCTTAATCGGCAGACATAACATATATAATGAGACATACAATCCCTGTCAAAATCCCTGTCAAAATCCCTGTAAAATCCCTACAATCAAAATATATGAGTAAAAAAAAAGAAATAAATGCGAAAAACTAAGTATGAAAAAATAAGAAGTTAAACAATAATAATCAAATATTTGACCTAGCATATGATATAAAAAGTGAATTGCATATCCTTTACAGGACTTTGAAAATCAACCCCAGTTTTTTAACGCTGTTTATGATTTTTTAAGGCATTATTACGTTCAGTAGTTTGCCATTGTTTTCTGAACGGGTGGTGCCATCGTCCTTTGTTAAAATCCACGCGAAACAACTTGCAACCAAGCTGTCCGCAGCGTGATTCGAACTCAGAACGTCGAGGTAATAGACTGAGTCACTATCCCCTAAGCCACAGACGAAACATACACAGAAGCATATATACATTAAACATATACACATATACTAGGGAGAATGAGAAGAGACAGTATTGAAACGTATAGGAATGATAAAGGCCTTTTGGTCGATACGTCGCTGTGTATTATTAATATTTTTGTACTTTGTAAAACTACAGTACTTTGTTTATGTGTGTTACACCATTGCTACATAGATTTACTGCAGTCTTCCCTTATATCAATATTCATCCATCTCTTTTATTACACATGGATCTCTGTAACTAAGCGGTAGCTGTTTGCCTTGTGTTCTTAAAGTCGGGGTTCGAATCCTGACCTCTCCGTTATGTTAACGAGTACTGTAGTAGCTATCCAGTTTCCCCCTCCCACCACCACAGGTGGTAGCTTACAGGCCAGACAGGTAGTTTAGATAGATAGGTTGGTAGATATAGTTGACTGTAGTGTTTGCGCACCAAATCTACATCTGCTTTTTATAAGCAGATAGCAACGCTAAAATGAGACATTGACGTAGGTTAGAAAAAAAGAGGTAGAGACAAGATGGCCGCCTAAGTGAGAACCATGTCACTGTCGATTTTTTTACCCAAAAGCTATTCTCGGTCAGGTGATGTAATCCTTGTATTCAACTCTCATGTATTAAAGACCTTACTGCATCCGTTAGTTCACGACTAGTTTGTCAACATATAACCTTGTAACGTGCATTTATTGTGTGTCAGACAGAATGGACTGGTCTTTAGTTACAATATGATAGCAACATGTAATCAGCCTCAGACCACGGAAACCAGACTACCAAGCTCTAATGTATCCATGGTATAGAACGCCATACCATTGAAAGACCAGTGTCACTGCTGAACTAACCAGCACCCTCAGCTCTTAGGCTCCTCAACAAAAGGTACCCCACCCGCACTACCAAGACGTACCATATCCGTACTATCATGAGGTACCCCAACGAAACCCCTACAATACTTCATTTCTGCAGACTTCTAGGATTGGTGTTACAGAGGTTGTATTTTGTGCAAATACTTTCAGCAGGTAGTGTGCCATTTTTACTGAAAGTCCAAACAAATAAGAGGAAAACCCGATCAATCATTCGCCTTTAGATCTCTTTTTACCACGCTTTTTTGTGTCTATTATGCACTTTGTTTACCTGTTGAAACTGTCATACGTTTGCAGCAACTTGTATTATTTACATGCATATTTACACCTCACTAACATACTACGTGTTTTTCACCTGGTGCCCACGGATGTTTGGACGATTGATCGATCATTTATCATTCTAGAATGATCTTCTGCGGGAAACAATCTTTCCTACACATTCTTCATTAGGGATACCTTAGTATTGATAGCTTCAACACCTGTTTCTGTCATAAATTTTAACCAAGATCGTTAACCCCTTCGTACTGCTAAGCTGATAAATCGCCTAGTGGTATTCTTCAAAATAACGCAAAGCCTGTATACTGGCTAATTCAGTATACATCGTAAAATAAATGCGTCCGGAAGTTAAATAAAAATTACGGAATGAAAGGGTAAACTGTTCTACCTGCAACATACCTGTAAAAGAGAACACGTAGGCAATGGTCTGTAGTGAAGTTCTTCTTTTGGAGAGATAGTTGATTGTGTTTTTAAAACTGCTCGTCTGTATGGCTAAGCAATGAAAGCTATAAGAAATAATAGTTTGTGGTTCGAATCCGAGGTTTGGTATTTTTGTTTACGGAAACCCTAATACTTGTTCAATGTCTAGTGATCATATTCATTCAACTCTGTTGCTTACCCTGGGGTTCTTATACCTCCTATTTATCATATTCATTCAACTCTGTTGCTTCCTCTGGGGTTCTTATACCTCCTATTTATCATATTCATTCACCTCTGTTGCTTTCCCTGGGGCTCTTATACCTCATATGTATCCTTTGGTCTATATCTACAACAGTGAACTGCAGTAGCGAACACGCAATTAATGGTCTGCGACAAAGCTACATTAAAATTGACCAAATAAAGACATATTGTCTACTTATCTAAAGGTCTGTGTGCGTCTACGACTTAGAGGTAGTGAGCTCGATCACAATGCAAGAGTAACTGATTCAAACTCCCCGGCGGGCAATTTGGAAGCAAATTTGTTCTTGTTGTTTTTTACGAACGCCAAAAATATTCCTCACTTGTCAAAAAGGAATGGTAAACTACTGAACGTATAAGTGATGCCTACAAAATCCACAACTCTTTTTCTGTAGATCATAGATTCCCAAACTTTTTCGGCCCACCACCCACTTTGCACAACATAAACTTTGTAACGCCCCCTCCACATTATAACAGTTTGTTAACGTCCTCCTCTCACATATATACATGCTCTATTTTCTTTGTGACATAGAAAATTGATATATATGTCCGTCATACATGGCCAATTGTCACATGATTATACACATGAAATAGAAAATTTATGAAAAAATGGATCATGTAAGACGGGCATAAGATGAATTTAAATGCAGAACTTAAATTTTAAATGATTATTCAATCGCAAAATTACGAAAATAATTGATTCTAAAAAATTTAATATTAATTTCTTCTTTAAGGAGCCACCAACCCCTATTTGCCTGAACACACCCAAATTCTTCTGAACACACTACCGCCCCCTAGAGCGCTTCAGAGCCCACTGGGAGGGGCTGTACCCCCACTTTGGGAAACGCAGCTGTAGATGATGGCGACGTCATGTTAAAGGTTATACCACGATTTCTTTCTTTTTTCTTCAAAATAACTAAATACAACAGTGAGAACATGACAGTTTTCTACAGGATCGTAAAATACAACAGTGAGAACGTGGCAGTTTTCTACAGGATCGTAAAATACAACATTAAGATAATCTTATTTAATCTTGTAAATAAAAAGCGTCGCGTAACATCGGATGTACTGGCCTACTTGTAAGCACATAACTGGCACAACTTACATCGCTCTTAGGCTCATATCACATATAAATCACAAAGAGTGGTTTAACAGCTGGTCGATATGGAGCGTTTGAAGAAGAAAAAGAAAGGTTAAAAATTGACTTCATTACGCTGGGTCTCCCCTGTATAGCTCGGTCATCCTCGGTGTAAATGGTCCCTTCGCTTGCCGAGTAATACAAAAAGCACCAGCTTCTAGCTCCGGTAACAATGTTAGGAATCTCCTGGAAAATACTCTTCAGAATCGAATGACGCAGCCTGGATTCGAAACCATAATCTGTTGCAACCAAGACAAACTTCTAAACCACTACACCACGTAAACACTATTTAAATAAAATATTATGAAACTTTAAATTTACTTTGTAGCTTAAATTGTGATTCTATGGTTGTTATTTTATGATTTCAATATCAATTAGTTAATCATGTATATATTTATTTAAGCTATGCATAAACGTAAACGGAGATTATAACAACACAGATGAAAAGTGAAAACTAAATTAAATAATAATTGAAAAGACAGGTAGATTTAAAGAAGAAAGAAAAAACGTATAAAGAGAACAAAAGCAGACAGAAAAATAAAAACCAAAAAACACAATGCTTTGTAAAGACAGCTTTGTTCAGAAAGATAATCAATTCAAAACAGACTTAACAAACTCATGAATAAATTTTCGTTGGAAAATTTTATGTTATGTTATGCGATCCACGCCATGTCACACTGGGCATTCCTATTCGTGCTCTGTCTTCCGCTGCAGCAGCCATCCAAAAGTCCATTTGCTCACCGTGAGTGTTGATTAGTATACCTTCTCTCTCTATCACAGAGACGACATTGTCTGGCATGTCCAAACTTAACTTCTAATCCTCGAGCTCGTTACAGTGTCTGAGACTCGCCCATATCACATAAATGAGAGCGTACCGCATTGATGATATCGGCTCTGTCCATAATTCTGCCAGCCTGAGTTGGGACATTGTTTGCAAGAAAGTCAGCACTCTCGTTACCCTGCACTCCAGCATGTGCAGGTGTGTACTAGTGGACAGTGCCTCAAGAGAAAGAATGAAAAACTATATTTACTATAAATTATAAAGATATCAAATATTTAATGTACAAAAGCCAATTTAACCCTTTCACTCCGTCAATCTTTTTGACCGTCCCAACAATTTATAATGCAATGTATACTGAATTAACTAGGGGTCAAAGGCGCATAGGGACAACGCCGCGCCAGGATTAGTGAGCTGGCACTAACCAAGATCCTATCCCACCTCCACGTGGTGACCCTGGTAACAGAAAACGGTTCCTGTCTGGCTAAGCGGGTAGGGATCGATGGAGAGCTACAGGTAGTGATAGTAGTACAAGAACGGGAAAATAACGCAGGTCCAAAACCCTGTACAAAATGTACGCATCTCCTGGTCGAAGTCCAATGAAAAGCTACTGGTTGACACGTAAGAAACGGTAATGTAAGAGTCGTCTGTGAACGAATGCTAGCTCCCCGGAGCAAATGACCGCACTAACATTTCCAACTCTGGGGCAAGATTCCAAAAAAGCACGAAGTGTAACAAGGCAAAAGTCGCACCATAGTTACCACAGTCCCCCGACCGGCTGGTGGGAAAGGCTGAACAAACGAACATAAAAGGATGAGAAGTGCATCCAGAAAAGAGACGTGGGCCCACATGAGGTTAAACTCGGAGCCCGTAGGTGGGGACCCGAGTTAAGTTGCACGTGGATCTATATGGACTAATCTCGGAGACCTGAAGTGGGGGCCCGAACAAATAAACATATAGGATGAGTGGTGCATCCAGAGAAGAGACATGGGCCCACATGGGGCAAAACTCGAAGCCGGATGTGGGGGCCCCGAGTTGAGTTGCATGTGGGTCCACATGTGTGAAACTCAGAGCCCTGAGGTGGGAGCCTGAGTTAAGCTCTATGTCCGGACAGCCTAGAGGCATGATGAATGTGAGCGCTGTGATAACTGATAGACACGGTGGGCAGGCACCAAAGCAAGCGTAGGGGTGAGCGGACCACCCAAATGTGCAGAAAAACTGGAAAGCCCAGCAGAGGCTTCAATCCAGTGCGCGTGTCCCCTCGCAGGGAACTACTTCTGCCTTGCAGTTAGATTGGGGACAATCAAAGGCTAGCGGAGTAAACGGTACCCAAAATTGAACGGCAGGCAAACCAAATAGTTCAAAAAAGACCGGTAACCTGGACAGATGACGCTCAACAACCTGGGAGAGCAGGTCATCTAAGGGTAGCTACCCTAAACGAAAATAGCAACCTGCTGCCTAGCAGGTCGGCTGGGGACAACCAAAGGATGACGGAGAGCGAACCGAGTAAACACTGGTTCAAACCGGACACATTGGCGAAGGAGAAACACCAGAGCTCCAAATGATACTGAAGATTGTGAACGTATCACACTCGTTCTTGGTGCTAGGCTGTTTATATATCACAATAGGAATGATAAAATTGGACGTAAAAGAACGATCGCGAGAGAGAGAGAGAGAGAGAGAGAGAGAGAGAGAATTAACTAGTTTTCTAGTTTTTTCGTCATCTTAAAAAATATCGGAAGCAGATCTATCCGAAAACAAATCCCAATCAAAGAAAGCTGGCTATCACTACAATTAAGAAAAATGGAATCATTTTGGACATTTAAAGAGACACGAAGGGTTAGAGAAGACCATTATGGAAGGAAGCCTCCCAGTAAAAAGGAGACGGTAGATTCATGTAACTCATAGTTCCCAAACTTTTTCAGCCCACCGCCCACTTTGCACAACAAAAACTGTGTAACGCCCCCCTCCACATTAAAATAGTTTGCCAACGCCCCCTCCCACATATATACATGTTCTCTTTTCTCTTTGACATAGAAAATTGATATATATTTCTGTAATACATGGTCAATTTTCAAATGATTATATAAATGAAAGAAAATTGATGAAAAAATGGATCGTGTAAGACGGGCATAAGATGAATTAAAATGCAGAATTCAAATTTTAAATTATTATTAAATCGCAATATCACGAAAATAATTTATTTAAAAATTGTTATTATCAATTTCTTGTTTAAGGAACCACCGACCCTAATCGTCTAAACACCCCCAAATTCATCTGAATCCACTATCGCCCCCCTAGAACGCTTCAGCGCCCACTGGGGGGGCGTACCGCCCACTTTAGGAAACGCTGTGATGTAACTAATGATTTGAGCATGACCACTGCAGCGCCGGAACATCTGGCATATGAGAGAAGGAAATTCAGAAGGACTGTTAGGGTGGCAAAGCTCTGCTCAGGACTAGCTATTTGATGATTACAAAGACAAAAGACAAATGTGACGACATCCAATTTAAGAAGGGAACGTACATGCTGTACTATCATTAGAAGACATAAAACAGACGACCAGAGACCAGGAAAAGTGAAGGACAACTGCTGTGTCCATATGCTCCACTGGGAACGAAGAGGAAAAAGTAAGTAAATAAAGAAAGGTAATAGTGAAATTATACTGGTATATTCCTTTCTCTCTCTCTCTCTTTCTCTCTCTCTTTGTCTTTTTAACACAGATTGGGACATAGGTCCTAAACCAACTCATTCTGTCTTCCTATCTCTAGCTATCTCCTGCAGCTCCCTCCAGATCTTCTTTATAGTGTTGAACTCTGCCTCAACCAACTCATGCTAAGTCTTCCTATCTCTAGCTATCTCCTGCAGCTCCCTCCAACTCTTCTTTATAGTGTTGATCTCTGCCTCAACCAACTCATGCTAAGTCTTCCTATCTCTAGCTATCTCCTGCAGCTCCCTCCAGATCTTCTTCTTTATAGTGTTGATCTCTGCCTCAACCAACTCATGCTAAGTCTTCCTATCTCTAGCTATCTCCTGCAGCTCCCTCCAGATCTTCTTCTTTATAGTGTTGATCTCTGCCTCAACCAACTCATGCTAAGTCTTCCTATCTCTAGCTATCTCCTGCAGCTCCCTCCAGATCTTCTTTATAGTGTTGATCTCTACCTCAACCAACTCATGCTAAGTCTTCCTATCTCTAGCTATCTCCTGCAGCTCCCTCCAGATCTTCTTTATAGTGTTGATCTCTGCCTCAACCAACTCATGCTAAGTCTTCCTATCTCTAGCTATCTCCTGCAGCTCCCTCCAGATCTTCTTTATAGTGTTGATCTCTACCTCAACCAACTCATGCTAAGTCTTCCTATCTCTAGCTATCTCCTGCAGCTCCCTCCAGATCTTCTTTATAGTGTTGATCTCTGCCTCAACCAACTCATGCCAAGTCTTCCTATCTCTAGCTATCTCCTGCAGCTCCCTCCAGATCTTCTTCTTTATAGTGTTGATCTCTGCCTCAACCAACTCATGCTAAGTCTTCCTATCTCTAGCTATCTCCTGCAGCTCCCTCCAACTCTTCTTCTTTATAGTGTTGATCTCTGCCTCAACCAACTCATGCTAAGTCTTCCTATCTCTAGCTATCTCCTGCAGCTCCCTCCAGATCTTCTTTATAGTGTTGATCTCTGCCTCAACCAACTCATGCTAAGTCTTCCTATCTCTAGCTATCTCCTGCAGCTCCCTCCAGATCTTCTTCTTTATAGTGTTGATCTCTGCCTCAACCAACTCATGCTAAGTCTTCCTATCTCTAGCTATCTCCTGGCAGCTCCCTCCAACTCTTCTTCTTTATAGTGTTGATCTCTGCCTCAACCAACTCATGCCAAGTCTTCCTATCTCTAGCTATCTCCTGCAGCTCCCTCCAGATCTTCTTCTTTATAGTGTTGATCTCTGCCTCAACCAACTCATGCTAAGTCTTCCTATCTCTAGCTATCTCCTGCAGCTCCCTCCATCTCTTCTTCTTTATAGTGTTGATCTCTGCCTCAACCAACTCATGCTAAGTCTTCCTATCTCTAGCTATCTCCTGCAGCTCCCTCCAGATCTTCTTTATAGTGTTGATCTCTGCCTCAACCAACTCATGCTAAGTCGTCCTATCTCTAGCTATCTCCTGCAGCTCCCTCCAGATCTTCTTCTTTATAGTGTTGATCTCTGCCTCAACCAACTCATGCTAAGTCTTCCTATCTCTAGCTATCTCCTGGCAGCTCCCTCCAACTCTTCTTCTTTATAGTGTTGATCTCTGCCTCAACCAACTCATGCTAAGTCTTCCTATCTCTAGCTATCTCCTGCAGCTCCCTCCAACTCTTCTTCTTTATAGTGTTGATCTCTGCCTCAACCAACTCATGCTAAGTCTTCCTATCTCTAGCTATCTCCTGCAGCTCCCTCCAGCTCTTCTTCTTTATAGTGTTGATCTCTGCCTCAACCAACTCATGCTAAGTCTTCCTATCTCTAGCTATCTCCTGCAGCTCCCTCCAGATCTTCTTCTTTATAGTGTTGATCTCTGCCTCAACCAACTCATGCTAAGTCTTCCTATCTCTAGCTATCTCCTGGCAGCTCCTCTCAACTCTTCTTCTTTATAGTGTTGATCTCTGCCTCAACCAACTCATGCTAAGTCTTCCTATCTCTAGCTATCTCCTGGCAGCTCCCTCCAACTCTTCTTCTTTATAGTGTTGATCTCTGCCTCAACCAACTCATGCCAAGTCTTCCTATCTCTAGCTATCTCCTGCAGCTCCCTCCAGATCTTCTTCTTTATAGTGTTGATCTCTGCCTCAACCAACTCATGCTAAGTCTTCCTATCTCTAGCTATCTCCTGGCAGCTCCCTCCAACTCTTCTTCTTTATAGTGTTGATCTCTGCCTCAACCAACTCATGCTAAGTCTTCCTATCTCTAGCTATCTCCTGCAGCTCACTCCAACTCTTCTTCTTTATAGTGTTGATCTCTGCCTCAACCAACTCATGCTAAGTCTTCCTATCTCTAGCTATCTCCTGCAGCTCCCTCCAGCTCTTCTTCTTTATAGTGTTGATCTCTGCCTCAACCAACTCATGCTAAGTCTTCCTATCTCTAGCTATCTCCTGCAGCTCCCTCCAGATCTTCTTCTTTATAGTGTTGATCTCTGCCTCAACCAACTCATGCTAAGTCTTCCTATCTCTAGCTATCTCCTGGCAGCTCCCTCCAACTCTTCTTCTTTATAGTGTTGATCTCTGCCTCAACCAACTCATGCTAAGTCTTCCTATCTCTAGCTATCTCCTGGCAGCTCCCTCCAACTCTTCTTCTTTATAGTGTTGATCTCTGCCTCAACCAACTCATGCTAAGTCTTCCTATCTCTAGCTATCTCCTGCAGCTCCCTCCAACTCTTCTTCTTTATAGTGTTGATCTCTGCCTCAACCAACTCATGCTAAGTCTTCCTATCTCTAGCTATCTCCTGCAGCTCCCTCCAGCTCTTCTTCTTTATAGTGTTGATCTCTGCCTCAACCAACTCATGCTAAGTCTTCCTATCTCTAGCTATCTCCTGCAGCTCCCTCCAGATCTTCTTCTTTATAGTGTTGATCTCTGCCTCAACCAACTCATGCTAAGTCTTCCTATCTCTAGCTATCTCCTGCAACTCCCTCCAACTCTTCTTCTTTATAGTGTTGATCTCTACCTCAACCAACTCATGCTAAGTCTCCCTATCTCTAGCTATCTCCTGCAGCTCCCTCCAACTGTTCTTCTTTATAGTGTTGATCTCTACCTCAACCAACTCATGCTAAGTCCTCCTATCTCTAGCTATCTCCTGCAGCTCCCTCCAACTCTTCTTCTTTATAGTGTTGATCTCTGCCTCAACCAACTCATGCTAAGTCTTCCTATCTCTAGCTATCTCCTGCAGCTCCCTCCAGATCTTCTTTATAGTGTTGATCTCTACCTCAACCAACTCATGCTAAGTCCTCCTATCTCTAGCTATCTCCTGCAGCTCCCTCCAACTCTTCTTCTTTATAGTGTTGATCTCTGCCTCAACCAACTCATGCTAAGTCTTCCTATCTCTAGCTATCTCCTGCAGCTCCCTCCAGATCTTCTTTATAGTGTTGATCTCTACCTCAACCAACTCATGCTAAGTCTTCCTATCTCTAGCTATCTCCTGCAGCTCCCTCCAGATCTTCTTTATAGTGTTGATCTCTACCTCAACCAACTCATGCTAAGTCTTCCTATCTCTAGCTATCTCCTGGCAGCTCCCTCCAACTCTACTTTATAGTGTTGATCTCTACCTCAACCAACTCATGCTAAGTCTTCCTATCTCTAGCTATCTCCTGCAGCTCCTCTCAACTCTTCTTCTTTATAGTGTTGAACTCCAAATCCTGCCTCCATGTATTTCCAGACTTCTCTTTATTACCCTGTTCCTGTTGGTTCCAGGAAAGGCCCTTTCTTTTTATATTCCTCTCAGGTGTTCACAAAGTAAGTGTTCTCAGAATCCAACGCCAGCGTTTTTTTTAACCTCTTGGTTCACTGGAATCTGTCTTGTAATACAGTCCCAGATGGTTATATTTGCACTATGACCTTCTACCACAAATGCACCAAGTATATATATATATATATAATAACGACATTGTCTTTCACATTCTTGCTACGTATGAAGTGACGTTTCGATATTTAAGAAGTATCTTGGCGTCATCCTTACTTTAGACTGACGTCTGGTATGCCCACAAGACGAGGAACTACACACATAACAGCTTACGTTACTATTTCTACGGCACCGTAGCACTCATGCCAGTTTGTCTTAGATCACGCGGCTTTGTCTGGAAGCTTGGGGTGTGATCTTTCCAGGGTTAAATACCAAGGCTTGGTTCGATATTCGAATCCATTAGACAACTAGAGCTTATGAGCATTTCTTGTTTGACTGAAGGTGTAAGTTGCCAACTGTTGTTTTTGCTAAAAGGAGGATAAGGTTAATCTCTTAAAGATAAATGAAAATTTAGTTTGTATAGGGTTTGGAGACATTCTTCTTCTTTGTGATCGCTATTTTGATGATTATACCATTAGACGCGTTCTTATGATGAAGTCAACTGTTGTCTGGAGCTCATCTCTAGTGTCATGTAGTTTTGATGATTATACCGTTAGACGCGTTCTTATGATGAAGTCGACTGTTGTCTGGAGCTCATCTCTAGTGTCATGTAGTTTTGATGATTATACCGTTAGATGCGTTCTTATGATGAAGTCGACTGTTGTCTGGAGCTCATCTCTAGTGCCATGTAGTTTTGATGATTATACCGTTAGATGCGTTCTTATGATGAAGTCGACTGTTGTCTGGAGCTCATCTCTAGTGCCATGTAGTTTTGATGATTATACCGTTAGACGTGTTCTTATGATGAAGTCGACTGTTGTCTGGAGCTCATCTCTAGTGCCATGTAGTTTTGATGATTATACCGTTAGACGCGTTCTTATGATGAAATCGACTGTTGTCTGGAGCTCATCTCTGGTGCCATGTAGTTTTGATGATTATACCATTAGACGCGTTCTTATGATGAAGTCGACTGTTGTCTGGAGCTCATCTCTAGTGCCATGTAGTTTTGATGATTATACCATTAGACGCGTTCTTATGATGAAGTCGACTGTTGTCTGGAGCTCATCTCTAGTGCCATGTAGTTTTGATGATTATACCATTAGACGCGTTCTTATGATGAAGTCGACTGTTGTCTGGAGCTCATCTCTAGTGCCATGTAGTTTTGATGATTATACCATTAGACGCGTTCTTATGATGAAGTCGACTGTTGTCTGGAGCTCATCTCTAGTGCCATGTAGTTTTGATGATTATACCATTAGACGCGTTCTTATGATGAAGTCGACTGTTGTCTGGAGCTCATCTCTAGTGCCATGTAGTTTTGATGATTATACCATTATACGCGTTCTTATGATGTAGTCGACTGTTGTCTGGAGCTCATCTCTGGTGCCATGTAGTTTTGATGATTATACCATTATACGCGTTCTTATGATGTAGTTGACTGTTGTCTGGAGCTCATCTCTGGTGCCATGTAGTTTTGAATGTAGTGTTGTATTGTAGAACCAACATTCTATTATAAAAAGGACATACAGGGGACCGTCTTGCAGGACATGTTGTGTGGTTTGATCAGCGGTGCCACATGGACACAGAGGGGATAGGTTCGGATACATGGAAACAAGTGACGATAAGAATATAATATACAAACTGTAGACATATATCAATATATGTCTCCGTCGCTGACTTTGTATCCTTTAGTCATAAGTGAGAGCAGATGTGGATTTAAGGAAGAGAAGGATCCCATCAAGCATGACTACCTTTACATCTCTACTTGCACCAAAGTAGCTCTCCCCGATCCCTGCCCCCCTTAGCCAAACCAGAACCTGAGTCTGTTTCCAGGGTCACCGCGTGGAGGTTGGAGGCAGAGTCATGGTTAGCGCGCCCCCTTGCTAACCCTGGCTCATGTTACCACAATGCCCATAAGCCTTTGACCCCACATGAAGATCTCAGCTGCAGTGCCCGAACTCCGGAGCACTGGCGAGAGTCTCCAATTGTAATTTTGGAGGTATGAAGATATTTTGTTTAGATTTCTATTTTTAACCTTTTCCTAATGAATTTTTGACAGAGCAGCGTCTTTCCAGCCTACTCTTCTCAATTTTAAACTGAGAATTGTTCTTTTACGTGATCAGTTGGTAGAGCGGTGGACTGTAGAGGTATTGAAACGATCCACATGTCACTGGTTCGAATCCGGTTCACAAGAACCTAACGTACAAGACTGAAGAAAATGGTCAAGAATAGAATACAGTGGAAAGTTATTGGTCAAGAATAGAATACAGTGGAAAGTTATTGGTTACTGAACTGACGTCACAGCACTCTGGGCAGACCTATATGTGCACAGTCTCCCCAAACAGATGTCGCAGGGTATGCATACTGATGGTTCCAGTGGCTCGCTATTTAAACAACCTAGAGCGTTCTGTTCGTAAATCATTAGCATTGTAGTTTTAGTTTGGTGTGTGTTATGGATAGATCTAGACAGTGACGGCTCGTCATTAAGGGCCTACGGGGCCGGGCCCCACCAAAATTAATGTTAATGTTTATTTTTTTAAATAAATTAAAATATAACCTAACACAAAACCATGATTTTTCCGAAAATGTTTTTCTGGCCCCACAAAGAAAAATGATGACGAGCAGCTACTGGATCTAGGGTTTGCCTCTGTTCTGTGAGTTAGATGTTGGCAATGGTGATGGTGGTAGTCCGTGTCCGCTTTTAGAATACCTGTTTTGTTAGTTGTTTTTTTATTTTTAAGCTGTTTGTCTATTCGTGTATTGATTGAATGATTTCTTTTTATGTTTACTCTCATCTCAACTGTTTATGATTATGATTAGGGCTTTCACTAGAACTACAGCTATGTCTAGAACTTTTGGTTAGCGATTGGGTTTTGTACTAGAAATATAGATAAATATAGAGTTTTTCTTTATCTACTACGATAAACAAAAGCCATAACAATAATTATATTTAATATTTAATAATACAAACCCAAACACCACCACCACCATCACCACCACCGCTAGCACCATCACCACCACCACTAGCACCATCACCACCACCACTAGCACCATCATCACCACCACTAGCACCATCACCACCATCACTAGCACCATCACCACCACCACTAGCACCACTAGCACCACCGCCACCACCATCACCACCACTATCACAACCACCATCTCCACCACTATCTCCGCCACCACCACCACCACTACCACCGCTACAACCACCATCACCACCACTATCACCACCACCACCTAACCCTAACCCCAACACCAACCCCCACCCCAAGACTTCTGAACCATTTCCCCGTCCCACTGAAGTGCATTGTCCGACTACAGAGGTAACAACAAGCTCATAACTACTTAAGCTGTAAACCCTAGGGCTATAGAACTAATTGCTACTATAAACAGAAACTATTTTCAAGTTTCAATTTCACATACCCCGCTCCAGTATGGATAGTTCTGACAAGATGTGCAAGTGAGCCGGGTATTGACATACAGAAGAAATACACATTCTCTAGTCTTTAAGAGATGCCAGATAACGATGACGTAGATTGGATTCTTCCAGGCAGACGCACATACCAATCAATTGACATGTTGATACCTTATGCGCAGACATATGTTACTGTTTGTTTATAGTATGACATATGACCCTTCATATTGGGGCCCCCTTTATCTCTATTTTTGACATTTGCATCACGTTTCTTATTTAACATGTTGTGTAGCTTCATGGATATGAACGTAGTACATTAATGTGGCTTCAGAACGTAGAAGAACTACCTGATTAACAATCCGTCAATGGAATAAATGTATGTATGTATGTATGTGTGTATATGCATGTATGTATGTATGTATGTATGTATGTATGTATGTATGTATGTATGTATGTATGTATGTATGTATGTATGTATGTATGCAGATATATGCAGACAGACATGATTTCAAACGCTTCTACGATGCCCTAAAAACTGTTTACGGACCTCAACAATCTCACCCCACTCCCATACTCGATGCAGATGGAGCAAGGCTACTAATTGACAAGCCTCAGATACTAAATCGCTGGGCAGAACACTTCCGTTCTGTCCTCAACCATCCATCCACTATATGTTATGAAACCATAGAGCGCATGCCCCAGGTCCCAATCAATGCCAAGCTTGATATTCCACCTACCTTAGCAGAGGTCAAGAAGGCAACAAGCCAGATGTCCAGCGGAAGGCACCGGGTGCGGACTCAATACCAACCGAAGTCTACAAAGAAGGAGGGCCCACGTTGATGCTAAAATTGACAGAGTTATTTACATCCATTTGGTGCAACGAACGTGTGCCACAGGAATTAAAGGATGCCACTATTGTCCACCTGTACAAGCGGAAAGGAAACCGCCAGGCCTGCGATAACCACAGGGGATCTCCTCCTGTCAATCGCTGGCAAAATACTGGCCAGAGTCCTCCTCAATCGATTAATCGATCACCTGGAACAGGACTTACTCCCTGAGACCCAATGTGGCTTCAGAGCAGGTCGTGGAACAGCAGACATGATATTTGCTGCTCGCCAACTACAGGAGAAATGCCAAGAGCAGCACCGTAACCTCTATATGGTCTTTGTCGATCTGACAAAGGCTTTCGACACGGTTAACAGGGAGGGTCTATGGAAGATCATGGAAAAATTTGGATGCCCAAGGAAATTCATCAAGATCGTCCAACAGTTTCACGAGGGCATGATGGCACGTGTACTTGACGAAGGGGAGCTGTCGGAAGCCTTCCATGTCACCAACGGCGTCAAACAGGGCTGTGTACTGGCCCCAACACTCTTCAGCATGATGTTTGCTGCCATGCTCACGGATGTCTTTTGGGAAGGCGACGAACATGGGGTAAAGATTAGATACAGGACAGATGGTAACCTATTCAATCTTCGGAGGTTAAAATCCTCCACCAAGGTAAAAGAATCAACTATCTCAAACCTGTTGTTTGCTGATGACTGTGCCCTCGCTACCAACTCTGAGGAAGAAATGCAGACTTACATGGACAAGTTCTCAATGGCCTGTGATAGGTTTGGCCTCACCATTAACACCAAAAAACAGAGGTCATGTTCCAGCCCGCCCCTAGAGAACAGTATTACGATCCAGTCATCAACATTAAACACCAGCGTCTCCAGTCAACGGACAACTTTGCTTATCTTGGCAGCCTCCTATCCAGATCGGCAAACATAGATTCTGAGGCCACAATAGGATATCCAAAGCCAGTGCTGCGTTCGGAAGGTTACGTGTCACTGTGTGGGAACGGAAGGGGATAAGCATAGTCACAAAGCTGAAAGTTTACCAGGCCATAGTGCTAACAACGCTGCTGTACGCAAGCGAGACATGGACAGTGTATAGCAGACACGCAAGAAAATTAAACCATTTCCACACAAGCTGTTTACGCAGAATACTAAAAATACACTGGCAGGACAAAATTCCAGACAGCGAAGTCCTCACAAGAGCAAAGATCCCAAGCGTCAACACCCTGTTGCAGAAGGCCCAACTGAGATGGGTCGGTCACGTTGCTCGAATGCCTGATAAACGCATCCCAAAACAGTTGATGTATGGCGAGCTTGAAGGTGGCAGACGTTTAGCTGGTGGACAGAAAAAACGCTTTAAAGACACTCTTAAAGTGTCTCTGAAATGCTTCGATATAGACAATACGTGCTGGGAATCCATTGCGCAAGATCGCCAAATGTGGCGCTGTAACAAAAAGAGGAACCCGAATAGCTGAGAATCATCGTATTGTTGAGTCACAGAGAAAACGAGCAGCGCGAAAAGACAGAGCACACAACACGCACATGTCTAACCTTGATCATGTATGCCCCACCTGTGGTCGGGGATTCTGTTCTAGGATTGGACTCTACAGTCACCTCCGCACACACCAGAGAGGTGCAACAGTACACGTCTGAGATTGTTGTCATCATCGCTTGCGATGGACGGCTATTATTATGTATGTATGTATGTATGTATGTATGTATGTATGTATGTATGTATGTATGTATGTATGTATGTATGTATGTATGTATGTATGTATGTATGTATGTATGGTCTTTGTCGTCTTTACAGACGGTCAATTGGCAAGTGTTTTACTGTGACAACTTTTGAGTTTTCGCTTTTCTCTCTTGTCGTTCAGCTTATAAATAAGTCTCTTCTCAAAAGACTCTGCACCCTTTCGCAATATCGCTTTCCACACAACTCATCAGCTAGTTTTTCCCATGTGCTGGGACCTATAGAAAGGTTTTTTATTGAGGCTTTGCAGATATCTTTATAACTGAGCAGTGGTTCTGCCCTGGTGCCTCTTCCCCCCCGGAAGTTCACAGAACAACATTTGTTTTGGTATGCGACAAGTTTCCATTCTTCTCACATGCCCCAACCCTCTTAGTCGTCCACTGCTGAGCATGCCCATGATGGAAGGCAGGTTTGCACCTTGCAGTTCTTCAGAGTTGGTTATCTTGTCGTACCACCCGATGTTTATAATCTTGCGGAGACAACGAAGGTGAAAGATGTTAAATCTCCTCTCGTGTCTTGAGTAGGCTGTCCATGTTTCTGAGCCATATAGTAAAGAACTAATTACACAGGCTTGATATATTTGAGTCTTCGTCTGCAATGTCAGTTTTGTGACATAAATGAATAGAAGTTAAATAATTCAGTGATTTGACCAAGAGGTGTTTTCTGCGCTCGATCATCATCACCATCACCATCATCATCACCATCATCATCACCATCATCATCACTATCATCATCATCACCATCATCACCATCATCATCACCATCATCACCGTCATCATCACCATCATCACCATCATCATCACCATCATCACCATCATCATCATCATCATCACCATCATCATCACTATCATCAAATAGTTTGTCCTGAGCAGAACTTTGCCATACTAACATTCCTTCCACTTACGAGTCAAACACTAATATTTCATGCAAAGGGAGTGGTTAATCTCATCTCTCTAATGCAGGAAGTTATGCCAAAGGAATAGGAAGTCCATTCCTTAAGGATCTTCGCCTGTGCTACCACTTTTCATGCATCTGTGCTGGAGTTTTACTTAGTGTTTGTCATGGGTGTATTGTGACGGTTTGTTTTGATATTGCTTATTGCTTATTGATAGTAAACCACCAAAGAACTGGTGTCGTTAGTCGCTACATGCTGAGAGACATACTGAGGAGGTGATCAGAGAACTTTTGTACTAATTGGTTCCATGTGCAGTAATGATGATCTGACGACTAAACTAAACTGAGAGACATACTGAGGAGGAGATCAGAGCACTTATGGACTAATTGGTTCCATGTGCAGTAATGATGATCTGACGACTAAACTAAACTGAGAGACATACTGAGGAGGTGATCAGAGAACTTATGGACTAATTGGTTCGATGTGCAGTGATGATGATCCAACGACTAAACTAAACTGAGAGACATACTGAGGAGGTGATCAGAGCACTTATGGACTAATTGGTTCGATGTGCAGTGATGATGATCTGACCAGTAATCTAAACTAAACAGTCCATCAGAATGTATCTCTCTCTCTCATAGGACAGATGTCCCGCAACTGCAGCCGTCATGCTTGAGTCATCAGTTATATCCCTTCTTCGTAATTTTCCTCTTCTTCTCTTTGTCGAGATGCATTCTTTCATAATAAGAGTATCCAAAAACCTTCGTGTCTCTTTATATGTCCAAAATACTTAAATTTTCGTATTCTTTATTGAGCATTAGACAGTTTTCTTTGATTTTTAATTCTTTCTGGATAGATCTATTTGTTTTCTTATCTGTCCATGATATAAGAACATTTCTGCAACGTTTATGTTCAAATTACATACATGTTTTTTCCACTGCCTTGTTAACTGTACCGCTCTCAATACAAACAAAATTACCAGCAATAATGAAAACGTTGAAAACGTTACAATTTTTGAATACATTGAATCCGCAATTAATGACAATGTAGATCAAGTTTCAGCTCCAATTTAGAAGATCTTCATTGTTACTGCAGACATGTCTATAGATGTTCCAGCTTCTTCGAAATATCTCCAACGCCGTCCAAGCTACAGACGCTCACACACACACACACATACAAACACACATATATATATAATCATCATCATCATCGGGTGTCGTGCCGGCTGGCGTAGGCGATCATGGTTCTCCACAAATCTCTATCTTTGGTGTTTGCTATCAACTCAGATGTTGACGCTCTACCGTGCCATGGTCAGGCTATCCAAAATGTTGTCTCTCTACTTCTGTCTCGCCTCCCTCGATTTTACCGGTTGTCACAATGTGTTCTAAACCTCCCTCCTCATCACATGCCCGAAAAATTATGACTGCCTCTTTCTTATATTGATGATAAGCTTTCTCTGTGTCTTGATCTGATTCAATATCTCAACATTAGTCGTTTTAGCAGTCCATGGGATTCTTATCATTCTTCTGTAAAACCATATCTATGTGGTCCTCAGCGATTTTTAGATCTGTGATATGTTTCGGGAGAATGTAGCATAGACGAAAAGTGGAACATTCTCAAATCTAGCATATATGACTGTGCCACTGATTCCTTTGGCACTAAGAAATTATCCAACAAAGACTGGGTGGAACAAAATGAAACAACCCTCAGCCATCTACTTGAGGAAAAGAGCCTAATAAATTACAAAAAGAAACCCTCGCAAAGTTCAAAGGACCGTCTTCAGCACACAAAATCAGTATTGCAACGAGAGTCAAGGAGAAATGCAAATGAATACTGATCAAATCTATGTTCTGCGATACAAAATGCTGCAGATATGGGCAACACCAAGGCAATGTACGAAAATATCAGAGTAGCTCTGGGAACAAACATAACAAAAATTGCACCACTAAGATCAGAAACAGTTGAGCCAATAACAGATATGACCAAACAGCTCGAAAGATGGGTGGAACACTATTCAAATCTTTACTCTATGGAGAAACCAGCACACCCAGTCCTCGATCAGATCATACCGAAACATCATGAACTAACCGAGCTGGATACCGAACCCACAGAGTTGGAAATTTCCGAAGCAATCAACAAACTTTCAAATGGCAAGGCATGAGGACTAGACAACATTCCTGCAGAAATCCTCAAATATAATAGGGATGTCCTTCTGCCCCACCTCTACCCTCTCCTTATTCAGTGCTGGAGAGAGGAGCATTTCCTCAGGACATGAGGGATGCAAAGATAGTGACGCTCTATACAAACAAAGGGGATAAGGGGGATTCTAACAACTACAGAGGCATCTCCCTTTTAAGTGTCACAAGCAAGGCTTTTGCACTAGTCCTTTCTAAACGACTACATAAACTAGCAGAGCGTGTTCTCCCAGAGTCGCAATGTGGATTCAGAGCTGGACGGTCAACAACTGACATGATATTTACCCTTCGACAGCTACAAGAGAAGTGCAGAGATCAGAGTAAGCCTTTATGTATTGCATTCGTGGATCTGACTTAGGCATTTGACACAGTCAGCAGGCCAAGTCTTTATAAAATACTGAAGCATATTGGCTGTCCCTCAAAGTTGCTCCAGTTGATTGTCTCCTTCCATGAGGGCATGAAAGTCAGCATACAGTTCGATGGCAGCACATCTGATAGTTTCGAGGTTAAGAGTGGAGTCAAGCAGGATTGTGTCCTTGCCCCCACCCTCTTTGGCATATTCTTCGCAGTCCTTTTGAACCACGCCTTGGGGGACGATGATGGTGATGTTTTCATCCGCACTAGATCTGATGGTTCACTCTTTAACTTGGCTCGCGTAAGAGCCAAGACAAAAACGACGAAATTCTTCTCAAGGACCTCCTTTTCGCTGACGATGCTGCCTTAGTCGCCCACATTAACACCAAAAAACAGAGGTCATGTTCCAGCCCGCCCCTAGAGAACAGTATTACGATCCAGTCATCAACATTAAACACCAGCGTCTCCAGTCAACGGACAACTTTGCTTATCTTGGCAGCCTCCTATCCAGATAGGCAAACATAGATTCTGAGGTCCACAATAGGATATCCAAAGCCAGTGCTGCGTTCGGAAGGTTACGTGTCACTGTGTGGGAACGGAAGGGGATAAGCATAGTCACAAAGCTGAAAGTTTACCAGGCCATAGTGCTAACCACGCTGCTGTACGCAAGCGAGACATGGACAGTGTATAGCAGACACGGAAGAAAATTAAACCATTTCCACACAAGCTGTCTACGCAGAATACTAAAAATAAACTGGCAGGACAAAATTCCAGACAGCGAAGTCCTCACAAGAGCAAAGATCCCAAGCGTCAACACCCTGTTGCAGA
The DNA here is from genome assembly GCA_020796225.1 of Arion vulgaris. Lineage (NCBI taxonomy): Eukaryota > Metazoa > Mollusca > Gastropoda > Stylommatophora > Arionidae > Arion > Arion vulgaris. The sequence goes on from CM036769.1 coordinate 28,136,027, forward strand.
AGGCCCAACTGAGATGGGTCGGTCACGTTGCTCGAATGCCTGATAAACGCATCCCAAAACAGTTGATGTATGGCGAGCTTGAAGGGGCAGACGTTTAGCTGGTGGACAGAAAAACGCTTTAAAGACACTCTTAAAGTGTCTCTGAAATGCTTCGATATAGACAATACGTGCTGGGAATCCCTTGCGCAAGATCGCCAAATGTGGCGCTGTAACAACAAAGAGGAACCCGAATAGCTGAGAATCATCGTATTGTTGAGTCACAGAGAAAACGAGCAGCGCGAAAAGACAGAGCACACAACACGCACATGTCTAACCTTGATCATGTATGCCCCACCTGTGGTCAGGGGATTCTGTTCTAGGATTGGACTCTACAGTCACCTCCGCACACACCAGAGAGGTGCAACAGTACACGTCTGAGATTGTTGTCATCATCGCTTGCGATGGACGGCTATTATTAGTCGCCCACAGTGAGACTACACTGCAATACCTAATCAATATTTGTCAGACATGCGACCTATTTTCTCTGACTATAAGTGTCTCCAAAACAGTTGTACTATGTCATGGAGGTAACACAACAAATATCACTTTACATGGTAACCATATAGCACCAGTTCCAAAATTTTGCTATCTCGCTTCCATGGTCACTGCCAACCTTTCTCTTGATGAAGAAATCAACGCTCGTGTAGGAAGTGCGGCTACTACATTCGGCAAACTATCAAAGCGAGCGTGAGACAACACAAAACTGACATTGCAGACGAAGATTCCAATATATCGAGCATGTGTAATTAGTTCTTTACTACATGGCTCAGAAACATGGACAGCCTACTCAAGACACGAGAGGAGACTTAACATCTTTCACCTTCGATGTTTCCGCAAGATTATGAACATCAGGTGGAACGACAAGATAACCAACTCTGAAGTACTGCAACGTGCAAACCTGCCTTCCACCATAGCCGTGCTCAGCAGTAGACGACTAAGATGGTTGGGGCATGAGAGAAGAATGGAAACTTATCGCATACCAAAACAAATGTTGTTCTGTGAACTTTCAGAAGGGAAGAGGCACCAGGGTAGACCACTGCTCAGATATAAAGATGTCTGCAAAAGCCTCAATGAAAAACTTTTCTATAGGTCCCAGCACATGGGAAGGACTAGCTGATGACAGAGCTGTGTGGAAAGCCAAATTACGAAAGGGCGCAGAGTCTTTTTGAGAAGAGACTTATGTACGAGCTGAACGACAAGAAAGAAAAGCGAAAACTCAGAAGTTGTCACAGTAAAACATTTGCTAATTCTGTAAAGGCGAAAAAGGCCATATATATATATATATATATATATATATATATATATATATATATATATATCTTCTTTGCGTTCGTTCTTTACGACCAATTTTAATCACGCTTTGTGATATGTTTAATCTTTGCCAAAAACGTGTGTACGTTGCACATTGGTTTGGTAGGCCCCTAAACGCGTAGACTTCTATACGTTTAGGACAAATGCATCCGATTTCAGCCAAACCTCCTCAGTCGCCTTTTACGACATGCGTGGCGGGTAACTGGGGTTCTATTCTTTACACCCCTGTAACCAGTCGGGCGTATATATATATATAAATGCAAACCTTCTTTCACAACTTCCCAAATGCACCTGTTTATATTATTACGATATAGATTCAGACACAGTTTTATAAATAGCACCTACTTCGTCTGGCATCTTATATCATTTCTTTCATCTTGAACATGTGTTGAGTAAATTATGTTTTGATAACATCATTTGTACCGCTTCTTATCATATGTTTTCTGTATCTCTCATGCAGTATTTGATATAACCAGCATGATACATGCTTGAGAAATCGCTGAATATTTTGTCAAATGTGGATGTTTATGTACACTATTCCTTTAATGAAGTGTGTTTGCTCATAGAGTTGTAGGTTAATTTTTTTCTGAGTGACTTGCTCAAACTTTGATTTGTGCTTTTTTCTCGGGTGTGTGGTTGTATCTTTTACGTTTTAGAAGACTTTGAAAACTTACTTTTAGTGTTAGTTTGATTTTATTCTGTAGCTGATGTTGGGTTTGTTTTTGAGTTCTATTTTTGTTTTAATTTCTTGTTTTGCTTTCTCTAAATTTAGTCTTAATTTGAATTAGGTAAAAGCATACTGTAATTACATTTAGTTGTGTCTTGTTACAGATTTTCTTGTAATGTTAATGTTTACTTTGTTTCTGTTACTTGTTAACCGTTACAATTTTTAAAAAAAAAGAGGTTAAAAGTAGATAAGATCGGAAACGGAGAAATACTGTCGTTACTGCCGGTAATGCCGCTTTTAGGGCGGTATAGGGGGCATGAGCCTGTGGAATTTATGGTCCCATGGCTAGTACTATCGTCGCAAAACTGTTCAGGTTAGGATTTTTTATGGCCCCAACAGAAAAATACGCATTGGTCTTACGGGGGATTGAGCCCCGGTCTTATAAATTAGAGCCAGCAAACCAAGTCATTTGGCTATAAGCATGATGAATACTATAATGTGAATATCTATAAGCATAACGAATACTATAATGTGAATATCTATAAGCATAACGAATACTATAATGTGAATATCTATAAGCATAACGAATACTATAATGTGAATATCTATAAGCATAATGAATACTATAATGTGAATATCTATAAGCATAATGAATACTATAATGTGAATATCTATAAGCATAACGAATACTATAATGTGAATATCTATAAGCATAACGAATACTATAATGTGAATATCTATAAGCATGACGAATACTATAATGTGAATATCTATAAGCATGATGAATACTATAATGTGAATATCTATAAGCATGATGAATACTATAATGTGAATATCTATAAGCATGATGAATACTATAATGTGAATATCTATAAGCATGATGAATACTATAATGTGAATATATATAAATATCGATCGTTCTTTTTGGCCATTTTGATCATTCTTATTGTGATATATAAACAACCTTTGCCAAGAACGTGTTTTCCGTCACATTGTTCAGTACAATTTGGAGCTCTAGTATGTATCCCGGTGAAGTGTCCGATTTCAACCAGCGTTTACTGGGTTCGCTCTCCGTTAGCCTTTTGCTGTCCCCAGCCAACCTACAAGGAAGCACGGTTACTATTTTATTTTAGGGTAGCGACCATTAGACGACCTGCCGTTCCCCTCCAAGGTTGATGAGCGTCATCTACCCAGGTAACCAGTCTTTTTATGGGCTACTTTGGTTTTCCTGCCGCCCAGTTTTGTGTACGGTTTGCTTGTCCTCAATCAAGCTACAAGGCAGCAGTAGTTCCCTGCGAGCGAATAAACCTCTGCTGGGCTTTCCAGTTTTGTGCACATTTGGGTGGTCCGCTAACCCTCACGCCTGCCACGCCAGCCGCGCCTGCACCGCCTGCCGCACCGTGCACGTTTGCCCACCGCTGGGCCCACCAGTGCATCGTCCGCATACGTGCTCACTCTGCCCTGGTGCCTGCCTCACCATCTCCATCAGTTCTCACCGTGCTCACATTTGCTTCTTGGCTGTACGGATCTGGGGCTTAACTCGGGCCCCCACCCCGGCACGAGTTTCGTCCCATGTGGGCCGACGTCTCTTTGCTGGACGCACCTCTCATCCTATATCTTTACCTGTTCGCCTTCCCCACAAGGCTCGGAGTTTCACCGGGGTTTCACCCTACCTTCGGACTCCAAGTTTCGCCCCATGTGGGCCGACGACTCTTCTTTGAATGCACGCCTCAACCCGTGATGTTTATCCGTCCAGCTTTTTCCATCGGCCAGGAGAGACGAGCATTAATAGTCACTCTGGGATTCCGCTCGTCTGGGTTACGAGCGGATCCCATCCAGCGTGACCACATCTGCACCTCTACCTACACCAGAGTAGCTCTGCCTCGATCCCTACCCGCTTAGCCAGACAGGAACCAATGTCTGTTACCAGGGTCACCACGTGGAGGTGGGGTGGGGTCTTAATTAGTGCCAGCTCACTAATCCTGGCGCGGTGTTGTCCCCATACGTCTATGACTCCATGTGAATATATACAAAGACAAATCACTGTGAAGACCAGATTAGTTGGAAATAAAGTGGGTAGTTGACATATAGACAAGAGAAAGATAATTTTATAAGTGGACAAGAGAAAGATAATTTTATAAGTGGACAAGAGAAAGATAATTTTATAAGTGGACAAGAGAAAGATAATTTTATAAGTGGAAAGAAAACATTAAGAGTTGGACAAAGACCAGTTAAACAGAAATCATATCATAGTAAGGGGCTTGATCTCTTGTAGACATGGTGTATTATAGAGGCCATTCTGACATGAGCCTCCTCTGGCATTCTCCCTAGGATACATCAGATCTGATACCATGCTACAGTATAACTCCAGATGTGGTGCTTTAAAGTGGAGTTTTTCTGTTTGTCAAATCTGACAGTGACCTGTCTGTACAAATGTGTAGTCTCTTTGATAATACTTGGCAGAGTTTTGAATGTTTCTGTCGTACATACCGTTGGGGTTTAACAAATGTGCAACGTATTCACGTTCTTGGCGCAAACCACATATATCGCACAGAGTGGTTAATTTGATTCATAAGAATACATGCAAACAAATAAACGTACATGCAAACAAATAAACCTACAAACAAACAATAATTCATACAAACGTACACACACACAAGCAAACAAACATACAAACAAACATACAAACAAACATACATACAAGCATATAAACAAATATGCCCACATACACACAAGCACACACGCACACGCCCCACACATACACACAAACACACACGCACACACATACGCACACACGCACGCGCACAGACGCACACACATACATACATACATACATACATACATACATACATACATACATACATACATACATACATACATACATACACACACACATACATACATACATACATACATACATACATACATACATACATACATACATACATACATACATACATACATACATACATACATACATACATACACACATACATACATAGAAACGTACAAACAAAAATAGAGATACAAACAAACACACACACACACAAACAGACAACCATCAATGTAGAGATATCAGCTGATCTAATCTAAAATCTTCAAACTAGACAAAACGCATAAATAAATGCTAGTGAGCTTTGACCAGAACTTATGCAACCTGCCGTCTAATGGTATGCCATTAATAAAATATGAGCAGATTATACAGACTATACAAATGTGCCATCTCATATATATGTGTACTAAAAGCTTCTATTTGCAATGTCTATACAATTCTATAAACTCCCGGCTATTTATTTATTAAAAAGGGTTCATAATACTGATATTTATTAGCATTTAATTTATATTTAATTTCGCCTGGGTGTTGCCGAGGCTCACAGGGGGAGGAATAGTAGCACTGCGACATACAAGGCATGTCGTAAGAGGCGACCGAGGTAGACGCTTTGAAAAGCTACCCTAGAAAATAAAAAACGTCCCAGAAATCGGATGTGCTGACCTACTTGAAGGCACATAACAGGCACAACGGGTAATTACTCTTAGGCTCAGATCACATACAAATCACAAAGAGTGGTTTAACAAAAGGTCGATATTGAGCATTGGAAGAAGAAAGAAGAACACAAAACCCGTTTGTGTCAGAGTTGATAGGCGAACCACTTATGCATCACACTTATCCGTCCAACAGAACGTACATATACGCACACAGCTACATCGACAAACACACACATATTCACTAATAAACAAATCCACAAATAGAACAACTCACATTCTCACACTCTCACAAAACAGATACACTCACTCTCTCATACACGCACACACGAACTCACAAACACACACAAACATAAATGCCACGACTTTGCACTCAAATCCTATGAAAATAAACAAAATACTGCACAATTTCTCACCTGTCTCTAGCTTTACATGTACGAAAGAAAAACAACTTAAGCATGCCCCAACTTACTCCTAACATTTCTTTGGCTCTGTTTTTTTTTTTTACGTACAGATTCAATCAGCTATCGAGGTTCCTCACATTTTTTTGAAATTGTCTACACAGAAAAGAGCATCTTAATATTATTTTTTTCGTTTCTATTTTTTTAATTCTAGTGTTCTTTCAAAGTTTGGTGATGAAGTGCAATGGTATTTGTACATATACACACACTACTAAAGTTACAGGAAAAAAACAGAGATGAAATATATAGGTAGCCTTCAATATTCAAAGTTAGAACGTTCAAAGAAACTGTTCGGAAACCCAAATAGTGTAAACCGAAATTGCGTGAATCGAAGAAACACTTACCATTAATTTTATGGGAACAATTTTTTTGTGTTCGAAAGATGAAAGATGAGCTACTCCTTCTTCTTCTTCGCGTTCGTTCTTTACGACCAATTTTAATCACTCTTTGTGATATGATTTGATCTTTGCCAAGAACGTGTATATACGTTGCACATTGGTTTGGTAGGCCCCTAAACGCATAGACTTCTACACGTTTAGGACATGTGCGTCCGATTTCAGTCAAACTTCCTTAGTCGACTCTAACGACATGCGTGGCAGGTAATAGTGGTTCTATTCTTTACACCCCAAATTTGGGCCAAGGTAACCACTCGGGCGGATGAGCTACTAAATAGGGGGCTTTGTGGTCCAGAAGTAGAGCGCAAGCCTCACACTGAAAATGTACACAGTTCCCGTCCTATGTGTAGAGATCGTGATATGCTAAGCTCTACAGTAATACTGACTTCAAGAGAACAGCGATAGTCTAGTGCATAGATTCTCAAACGTTTTCGGTCCAACGCCCACTGTGCACAACATAAACTTGACCACATTAAGAAATCCCCCACATATATGTACATGCTCTATTTTCACTTTGACATAGAAAATTGATATTTATATTTCTGTCATATATGATCAATTTTCCAATGATTATATACATGAAATAGAAAATTGATGAAAAAATGGATCGTATAAAATGGGTATAAGATGAATTAAAATATATAATTAAAATTTTTAGTGATTATTCAATCGTACAATCACAAAAAATCTTCCCCAAATGCTTCTGAACCCACAACGCCCCCATGGAAGGGTTCAGCGCCCACTGGGGGCGGTACCGCATACTTTGGAAACCCATGGTCTAGTGGCTAGTGATCTCGTTTCTTAGTCCCGTGGTCCAGGTAATTGTTTTTCGACTGTAACGGTTTCAGCTAATTATATCATAACTTTGGTAACAGAACAGACATGGGAATTAAAGTCAACCGACACGATGTTAACACATCACCCATCGTGTGCCGATTCAATGAAAAATACAGTCTAACACCGTATTTCCAATATACATATGGTATGAGAGAGGGTTCCTTTTTTCTGACCTCCGAGTACGTGAAACCGTGTATGTAGTCCTATCTGACCTATGTAGACAGTTAACACCACTGTTGTCACATAAAGATATACAGATAACAACTAAAGCAAATCTCATAAGAACGATTTTCTGGCCAACACTATGTTACCAGTGTCAAACATGGTCAATAACAGCAGCTAATGAGCGGAAAATCATAACGACAGAGATGAGGTGTCTTAGAAGAACTGCAGGTGTGACAATAAGAGACAAAATTAGAAATGAAGAAATCAGAAGAAGACTGGATGTGAAACCAGTCATGCAATTCATAAAAGAACAACAGATTAAATGGTTTGAACACCTGACAAGAATGCCCTGGTATCGCCTACAGCAGAGAGCCAAATAGAAAAAGTATAATGAGTACAAAGCAAGAGAAAGACCACGCAAAAGTTGGACGGCATCAAAAACACAAAAATTAATATCAGCTTACAAAGTGCCTTAAAACAAGCACACACATGATCACTTCTCTCCCCCATCCCCCAACACTTCTATAAAGAAGTAAATGATGGAAGAGAAGAAGAAAGTCTTATCTGAGACGTACGCTAATAACTTCTGTTTTGTTTTCAAGTTGAGACGAAATGATCTATTAACAGTAAAAAAAATTATAACGGACACAAATCTGCAACACTAATTGAAACAAAATTCTTACAAATCATCATCATTCTCAAAATTACATTGGGACACCCGCATTACTACGGAGTTCGTGCACTGTCGCTCACATCTTTCGTTTTAGAAAAATGTACACTAAACCGCAGTGATGATGGTACTATTCAGTATGTCAAACCCAGATATGAAGCTAAATAAAGAATGAAGTGGTTTGACCATTTAATAAGAATGCATCCAAACTCTACAGTATAACGAGTCTTCTACAACAGAACATCAGGAAAGAAGGGTAGAGGAAGACCACGAAAAAGATGGTTAGATAGCATAACAGAATCCTGTCAAAGAACAAAATTAACAATCACCCAAGCCACCAGAACAAAATGTAGAGAACAATTGATCATAAATGTACAAATACGTACTCGTATATTAAAAAAATAATCTTCGTATAATGTTTAGTTGTGTGTGTATATTTGTTTGTGTCTGGTTGTGTGTAAGCGTTTGCTTTAGAAAGGATAAGCATTTCTTCAACTGAGAGTACACCTTTAATCAATCAATCAATCAATCAGCCGAGAAATCGCTTTTTCCAGCAAAGAATACGTTTTTATTGGTATAGTTTCAACTTATAAGAATTAATAAAACACCAAAAGTACTGGCAGACTTAGAGGTGCTGGTAGTGGTGGTGGTGGTGTAGATAATGGTACTAGGCTGTGTCGCTGTAGGCTGTGGGGTAAGAAGTACAGAAGACTGGTATGTAGGAAAGAGGATTATCTTTTAGTACATTCTCCTTGTCTGAATTCATCAGATCAAGCTTAACGCTAAAGTCTATACCTTTTTTTGCAGACATCTGCACACTGAATCTATTTCTTTACAGAAAGAAAACGAAAGGAAGACCACGAAAAAGATGGTTAGATGGCATAACAGAATCCTGTAAAATAAACAAAAATAAATATCACCCAAGCCACTAGAACAGCACAAGACAAAAAACAGAACACTACGACTCTTGGCAACAACCCGGTAGCAGTGTGACCACAAACTCTTGGCAACAACCCGGTAGCAGTGTGACGACAAACTCTTGGCAACAACACAGTAGCAGTGTGACGACAAACTCTTGGCAACAACCCGGTAGCAGTGTGACGACAAACTCTTGGCAACAACACAGTAGCAGTGTGACGACAAACTCTTGGCAACAACACAGTAGCAGTGTGACCACAAACTCTTGGCAACAACACAGTAGCAGTGTGACGACAAACTCTTGGCAACAACACAGTAGCAGTGTGACGACAAACTCTTGGCAACAACACAGTAGCAGTGTGACGACAAACTCTTGGCAACAACACAGTAGCAGTGTGACGACAAACTCTTGGCAACAACACAGTAGTAATGTGACGACAAACTTTTGGCAACAACCCGGTAGCAATGTGACGACAAAAGAAGAAAAAGAACAATATTACAATGATGAGTTGACTGAGTGTATACAGTTTACATCAAACAAGGAGACGCCATTACTGTCAAATGGAACTGAAATTATTTACAACTTATCTTGGAATTCACAAGAAGCATTAAATATTACAAGGAGCTGTGGTCTTGTTGCTCAGTTTCACTCCTTCAGGAGACGTGTTGGACTTGACGATTTTCTTCCTTGGCTTATAGTTCTCAGAAGAAAATAAAAATAAATGAGAATTAGCATGTAGTGTTCTCCATTCTTGTGTGATGTATCTGCATATGATTCATTGGTCTCAATTTGATACATAGCTGGTACTCACTAAGTGCATCGACAACAAACAAATCAACGTCAAAGCATCATTTGTTATATGGTAACACTGTATCGTCAAGCTTTGGTACCCATTGACAAATCCATTACATGAAGATATTTCTGTTTTCTTAAACTTGGTTCAGTAAGTTTCACATTTTGTTGTTTATGTGACGCTTATGTTCACAGGAGGCACGTGCACAGAACGGCATAATACCTGGACATTAACAAGATAATCAATCAAAGAAAATTCTTGAACGCATACCTTTTCATGTAGAGGTTTTTACGCCAGGTAAGACATATATATATATACAGGTGAGGCCCGCATACAGGTGAGACATATGGTTAGGCGGGACAATATTTACAGCAGTTAAACTGTCGAGTGTTCTTCACAAATGAAGACATGCACAAAAACACACACGGGATAAGTAAACGCGTGCCAGAACACATCACATCTTACAGTGTATCGTGTACAACGCTGTTTAATACACATATTTTACTTGCGAAATATACATTTTGTAAATTCTCATCATTTGCTTACAGTTAACAAAAACCAGCAGACTCGACAGAAACAAACACACAAAAATCGTCCGTCTCAGAACAAGATACTGCAAGCTCAATCCCCCACATGAACAGAAAACAGATTGTTTAGACTGTAAAATGTATATGTCAGACCAAAACATAGACTCCAGAGCACACTATGCAGTCTTGAACATTATTCCCACGGCAACGGAAGGAAACATGGCTTCATGAACGAAGCTAACAGAGCAAGCTATTGGCAACCCACAAGGATCTCCAACTGACGTGCATATTCATTGAGAAAAACCCATCTAATAGTGTAGACTTAGCATATTAAACTGATCGCACAGAAGAAGAAGAAGTAGAAGGACGAGCACTAGTCAGCGGAACATTGTTAGCGTTTCCAACAAATTGCTTCCCAAATGGTTCCATTCGGTTTTTTTTTATTCCACTAAGAAACTAATAATAATGATTAATTGTTTGATATGACTATAATCATTACACTTTGGTGAGTAACAATGTGTGCTCCAATCTCATAATAATAACATAAATGATTTATTCCGACCGAACGCCCGCTCTCACAACACACGGAAGATACATACAACACTTATAAGACAACACATAGAGATATGTCTACAACATACAACGTTATCTCCCGTGTATGTCTGATACACATATATATATATCTCTTGATGTACATCTCCGAATGATTGATTGTTTAATTGATTACATTTCCCGAGAGAACCGGAGGATGCACTCATTATTCCCTCTGCCAAATTCCCTGCAAATAATTTTCGTTCTGATAATGGCATTTCGTGAAAACGCATTTGGACTAGGTAGCTTTCACATGTTTTCTTGCAATTCACAGATAATCTGTTTGACTCAAAGGGGCGTAGGTTGCAATACAACTAACTGTTGTAATGGGTCTTCTATGTACAAAAAGCAACATCATCAATGCCTTAATAGAAATCATATGCTACGAAGATTTCAAAGTAGAAGAGAAAGGGTATTCTCTATCTTGGTTGTGCAAGTTATGCATACCGATAGGTGCGACCAGACGGAAAAACATATGAGATAAGATCCAGCAGATACATTAACCATCAGATAATGTAAGGTGTTAGTCTAAACACACTCACATACATGCTTGGGAGAAGATCGGACCAATTATGGGCATGTCTGATGTGCGATCAAGATGATCCTCAAATGAACAATGACGAAAATGATCTATAAATAGCAATGAATACAAGAAGCAGTCGAAAAGTGACCGTTCCAATAACTAGCTTTAGAAGGGCTGAGTATACTCCTAAACAGAAACGACCTCAACCAGTCAGAAAGGTTGCAAAGTAGTAAATGTTCTTTGGCGTAGATCCAAGCCCAAATATACGGTATTAAAAGATCATTAAAGAGTGTTTGTCATACGATGTGGACCTCACCACAGGCAGAAAAATGAAGGAAATCGGATAGAGAAGTCGCATTTCACTAATTGTCCCTGGCCGTAAAAGTTCCGAGGGTACGAGACCACATGGCAAGTGGTTCAGACCACAGGTTTCATGTAACGATCACACTTGAAGGATCTAATCTTCAGATACCTCTGAAGTCGTCAAAGGCTCGCCGCTATGACGAGGGACACCAGTCAAATGGTAAGCAGGCATCACGCAAAAATCAACCATAAACGCAATAACAAACGCTATGACTACCGTCTGAATTGACAGCGGGCGATCACAGAAGAAGAAGAATTAACAACGAACTTTGCAGTAATTTACTCCACATGGAATATTGCCATGACAATCTTACAAACTTGAAGACATGAAGAAAATAAACGAAGTTAGTTCTCTTATAGAAGTCAGGCATAGATCACCAGCAGAGTTCTTCTCATCTGAGATCATCTTGTTTCTGTCTTCTTTAGCCAGGTAAATCTGAGTCTGACGCGCCCTAGGTGAAGAAAGGGAACACGTTCTGAGCTAGTTTGTTTCCTTGGCTCTGCTTCTTCTTCTTCTTCGGACTCTCTATATCGACCACTTGTTAAACCACTCTTTGTAATTTGTATGTGATCTGAGTCTAAGAGCTGGTATACGCTGTGCCAGTTATGTGCTTACACGTAGTCTCACACATCTGATTTCTGCGACGCTCTTTATTTACTAATGTAGCTTCTCTAGGCCCAACCTCAGTCGTCTCTTACGACATGCCTTGTAGGTCACAGTGTTACTATTCTTTGCTCCCCTTGCAAACCTCGACAACACACGAGCGATGTTCATATACAATTCATTACGTGTAGAATTCAGCTCAGGAAGAATATTCACATTCATAATTTTGTACACAAGAACTTCAGCACAGGTAAAAAGTTTGTACACAAGAACTTCAGCACAGGTAAAATTTTGTTCACAAGAACTTCAGCACAGATATAAATGTAGTACACAAGAACTTCAGCACAGGTAAAATTTTGTTCACAAGAACTTCAGCACAGATATAAATGTAGTACACAAGAACTTCAGCACAGGTAAAATTTTGTATACAAGAACTTCAGCACAGGTAAAATTTTGTACACAAAAACTTCAACACAGGTAAAATTTCGTACACCCAAAAGTCAGCAAAGATAAAATTTTGTACACAAGAAACTTCAGCACAGGTAAGTCGGTTCATGTGAAATTCTGTAGAGGCAGAATAACATGCAACGCAACATTTATTTTCTTTGTTGTATTTACACGCACAAACGTAGAAAAAAATGTGTCCAAATACTCAGACATTGAAAGAATATTACATTACAAAACAAACACATATTTGCTAACTGATGCCAAGTTCAATTTGCTAATATAGTACGATTATTTTACTTGTGATTTTTGGATTTTTAACCCTCATATTCAGTTGCATATTTCAAATCTCTCTTTTAATTTCTTATTGAGAACTTCATAATCTCTACCTGGACTTCTCATTTCTTTGTATACCACGCCTCCTTCTCTCTTTCTCTCTCTCTCTCCGTCTCTATCTCTCTCTTTCTCTTCATATAAATATATACATGTTTATTGTTATTTATACCATACCCGCACTCTCGATCACTATTTTTTTCATCTTTTACACCATATCTTTCTCTCTCTCTCTCTCTCTCTTTTTTACTTTTAAATCTCCACTTTATCTCGCTCTATAGATTTGTAAAATAAAACCTCTAGTTTATAATTCTGTTTGTTAATTCAAACCCGTATCTTTCATTTGAGTCATTCTATTTATGTCTCTTCCAAGGCGCTACTTTCTCTTTTTATTTCTTTCAAAAAGTAATCTCTCTCTCTCTCTCGCTCTCTCTTTACTCTTCTTCTTCTCTTTAAAACCCACAATTTCTTTCTTTATCTTGGAACTATTTTACTACTGGATCTGATACACTCGTCCATGTTGCAGCCTCATCTTCTGTGTTTCCATGTGTAGTTAAACTATGCTTCTTCTTCTGTGTTTCCATGTGCAGTTAAACTATGCTTGAAAATCGTGGCACATCCTTTATAGAACGTCGTCATCAACAACAGTAAACGAGTTGTCTATTTTATATGTATCACTTATACGTTCAGTAGTTTGTCAGTATTTTCTGAAAGTTGAGGTCTAATTTTACCGTTGTTAAAAATTCCACGGGAATGCGAATTTACTTGCAAACTGCTAGCCGCGGGGTTTGAACCAGGTAAGCTTGGGTTGGGATCGAGCTCACTACCGCTAAGCCACAGATGTCCACGAAACTGTTTCTACTTCTTCACCCTTCGCCTCTAGGGAGACACAGGTCCTCAACCAAGGACTTCCAAGCCCGATTATCCAAGGCCATCTTTTCCATATCTCTCCACTCTCCCCCCATTTTCCTTCATTCCGTCTTTAACTCCCGTCTCCAGGTGTTCCTGTGTTTTCCCTACCTCTAATGCCTTGGGGGAGAGCCTGTATAGTGATGCTGGTCGGGGGTTTCCTCAATATGTCTCTAATCCATCTCAACTCTCTGTCCATTATCTCTTGTTCCGCCTGCCGTTGCCCCGCTCTATCCCACAGTTCCCTGTTTCTGAGCCTGTCGTACTATCTCAGATTGAATATTCTACGAAACTATGGTTACGTGTTATAAATTATAAGTTTTCTCTTGGCAACCACTTTCATGTCAATGTCTAACTGTTGTAGGAGACTCTTGACAACCACTTGTCAATGTCTAACTGTTGTAGGAGACTCTTGACAACATTTTCATGTCAATGTCTAACTGTTGTAGGAGACTCTTGACAACCACTTACATGTCAATGTCTAACTGTTGTAAGAGACTCTTGACAACCACTTACATGTCAATGTCTAACTGTTGTAGGAGACTCTTGACAACACGTACATGTCAATGTCTAACTGTTGTAGGAGACTCTTGGCAACACTTACATGTCAATGTCTAACTGTTGTAGGAGACCTCTTGACAACCACTTACATGTCAATGTCTAACTGTTGTAGGAGACTCTTGGCTACACCTACATGTCAATGTTTAACTGTTGTAGGAGATTATATTCAAACTATACAATTTATGTACAAACAGTTCCCAAACATTTCAACAATATTTACGAACACAACAACGATAGTCTCTGACAGCAACACAGAAAGCTCACCGCGTTTGCAATGAAATGCTTGATTAAGGCATTGGTAGGAGGAGGGTCACCAAGAAAGACAGACTACGAAACGAGGACATCAGAAGCAGAGTGTGCACATGCACAGAATACATGAATATAAATGCAGTGATTTGGACATTTAATGAGAGTAGAATACAACCAACCACTAATAACAAAATATAATAAAAGAGATCAGGTACTAGAGCCAAGGGAAGACCAAGAAAAGATGGATAGACAATATCAAGACTACACTAAATAAACACGGATATAACACAGCAAGGGCAAGTCATCTGGTCCTGGAACGCAAATTAGAGCTCCCACCCCTACGCTTAACGGTAAGAGTGGACAACCAATTCCACCATCCACCTAGAGAAAGACAATAGACAATAGACAATAGAAAATAGAAAATAGACAATAGACAACAACAAACAGAACGTGTTTGTATAATTCAAATATGAATGGTAGCACCAAAACAAAGTCATCTGATTTGTTTGTTTGTTTATTTTATTGTTAATTGATTATGGAACCAGTATCATTGCACTCCGGGTAGACCCATAGGTGCTCAGTCTCCCCAACAGATATCAAAGGGTATGCATACTGATGGTTCCCGTGACTCACTGATTAAACACACTCCTAACTCTGCTCCTCACGCATCAAGCTATAATAGTACAAATATTTATAATATTATAACTCTAATCAGTTATCGATTTCGTTATCTAAGATTAGTATAATATGATTGTCTCGATTGATATAATTCTGTGCAAGTAACGTTAGTCACACTCTACTCATTGGACTAATGCTGAAATGTCATGTTATGTTTGTTTTGTTGAACTGTGAGAGATGAACAGAAGGGAATGACATTATTGCAAACAATCCGAGAGAGAATCGACAAGAGATGGCTGTTAAACGATGAACGATAACTCGCACAATGACGTTGAGATGATAAACATTTTCTCAGTGGCAGGTGATGCGTTTTTGATTCTTGAAGATTGGAACACTTTTCGTTTTTGCTGATTTGTCTATACACTCTGAGCCATCAGGATATTTTTTCCAGAGATCGTTGATGTTAGTATAGGTGAGGTTGAGTTCCTAGTCCTATCGGAGACGGATGATAAAACGTAAATTCCGTGTTCAATTATGGCACGTTAAAAAAAACGTGTCATTTTAAAATCGAGAAGAGCAGGCTGGAAAACCGCTGCCTGGCATAATATATTAGAAAAGATTTTTTGAAAATTCCTATAAAATATCTTCACCATTTTAAGAATTACGTCGGGGACCCTCACCTGGTAACATTGTAACAACCTGGTAACATTGTAACAACCTGGTAACATTGTAACAACCTGGTAACATTGTAACAACAAAAGAAGAAGAAGATTTAACAAGTAATTGATACGATGAACCAGTTAAGAAACAAAAAGAACGTAACGAGAAGAAATGATGAAATAACAATTATTCAAAGAGACCACCCCGTGTTGTGTCGGAGCCCGTAAGGTAAGCAAAGAAAAGTACCACTGCGACCTACAATGCATGTCGTAAGAGTCGACTAATGTAGGTACTAGGGATGCTACCCTAGTTTAAAAAAAAGCAGCGCAGAAATCGGATGTGCTGACCTACTTGTAGGCGCATAACTGGCACAAAGTACAATCACTCTTAGGCTCAGATCATATACAAATCACTCAGAGTGGTTGTCAGGTGGTTGATATGGAACGTTCGAAAAAGAAGAAAAATCAAAACGAAAAACAAAAGGAAAATATTAGATAATTGACGTGAAGAAGACATGAAGAAATAACAAGCAATTGAAGAAAGCAATAAACGAGAAAAAAAAACCAATATTAGAAAAAAAAAATTAATTGGAAAAACAAAACAACAAATAATTTAAGAAGAGATCAACTAGTTGAAAGGAAAAACAAAGAAAAAATTAAATAATTAACGAGAATAATAAGTGAAGAAAAAACAATTCATTGAAGAGAACAATTGGAAGAATAAAATGTAGATAAACAGTAAGGAAATAACTAATTAAACAGAATAGTAAATCAATAAATATCAAGTCATTAAATTGATTACAATTTGAGAAAACAGATGAGACTGCAGTAAAACTATTTGATTGGCAAAACACGTAATCACAAAGTACTGTAGTTTTAAAAATTACAAAATAATGACAAAATAAAGCAACGTTTCGACCAACAAGGCCTTTATCAAGCAAACGAACAACAGAAGTTTAAAATTTGAGTAAACAATGAAACAATGAAACAAACAATGAAACAAATGAAAAAGTGTAGAAATAACAAGTAATTAAACAGGTGTCAACAAGGAACAACTGAACAAGAAACAGCTGAACAAGAAACAGCTGAACAAAGAACATCTGAACAAGGTGACACTCAGTTCAACACGTTAATTATTTTGTTATCTGCAATGATTTATGGCGTAGTCAATGTATCTAAGATGACACCTCTGACTAATTTTTACGTGAAGGTTTGCTTTCCTATCACTAGTACCCTTAGCGATTCAAATATAAGATGTACGTGTGATTTAGATCTCCAAGTAGAGGAGCAGGGATGTTGACATGATGACAGAAGTAAAATAGAGAAATAGATAATATTGTTGACATGATGACAGAAGTAAAATAGAGAAATAGATAATATTGTTGGCATGATGGCAGAAGTAAAATAGAGAAATAGATGATATTGTTGGCATGATGACAGAAGTAAAATAGAGAAATAGATGATATTGTTGGCATGATGACAGAAGTAAAATAGAGAAATAGATGATATTGTTGACATGATGACAAAAGTAAAATAGAGAAATAGATGATATTGTTGACATGATGACAGAAGTAAAATAGAGAAATAGATGATATTGTTGACATGATGACAAAAGTAAAATAGAGAAATAGATGATATTGTTGACATGATGACAGAAGTAAAATAGAGAAATAGATTATATTGTTGACATGATGACAGAAGTAAAATAGAGAAATAGATGATATTGTTGACATGATGACAGAAGTAAAATAGAGAAATAGATGATAATGTTGACATGATGACAGAAGTAAAATAGAGAAATAGATGATATTGTTGACATGATGACAGAAGTAAAATAGAGAAATAGATGATATTGTTGACATGATGACAGAAGTAAAATAGAGAAATAGATGATATTGTTGATATGATGACAGAAGTAAAATAGAGAAATAGATGATATTGTTGACATGATGACAGAAGTAAAATAGAGAAATAGATGATATTGTTGACATGATGACAGAAGTAAAATAGAGAAATATTTCCCATTGACAAGAATGATTGAAAGAGTCATGTCTGAGAATATTGGTTCCAGCAACTACTAACCATTGAAGAAAATAACTGCTGATAGGAACGGCGAAAAATGAACAAAGTCAAAGAAGAGTACGGCAGACAGAAACAAAAATAAATTATAAAACGACTTTAGCCAACTGTTCAAGTAACTGGTCTAGACACGCTTTGCCAAGCTGATAACGTGGAACAATCGGGTCTGGTTGCCATGACAACGCGTATCAAATCGTTGCCAGCAATCTCCTGTATTTCCTTTTTTGTTTGTTTCCAACTTCTGACTTTTTTTTTTTTTTAGATATCTTGATGAAACAGAAGCTTTAAAACGAGATCAAATATCAACTAGATGTGTTGATTAGAGATATGATATGTGTGTGTCAGTGTGTGTCTGAGTCAGTGTATGTGTGTGTATGTGTGTGTCTGTGTGTGTCTGTGTGTGTGTGTGTGTGTGTGTGCATTTTGTGCTAGTGAATTTGTGTGCCCATGATTATACGTGTATTCATGTATGTATGCAGTGACGGCTCGTAATAATTTTTGTTGGTGGGGCCACCAGATATTTTCGGGAAAATCATGGTTTCGGTTAGGATATAGTTTAATGTATAAAAAAAGAAATACACATTACACCTTATTTTTGGTGGGACCCGGCCCCACTGGTCCTTAATGATGAGCCGCCACTGTATGTATGTATGTATGTATGTATGTATGTATGTATGTATGTATGTATGTATGTATGTATGTATGTGGGCGTCTGTAACTTACGCGGTAGTGAGCTCGATCTCAACCCAAGCGTACCTGGTTCAAACTCCACTGCATGCGGTTTGGAAGCAAATTTGTTCGGCGTGGATTTTTACAAACGGTAATAGTAGACTTCACCGGTCAGAAAGCAATGGCAAACTAATGAGCGTATAAGTGGTGCCTAGAAAATCGACGACTAGTTTACTGTGGTTAATGGCGGTGTTCTGTAGAGGATATGTCATACTTATCATTCACTCATGTATGCATATATCATTCACTCATGTATGTATATATCATTCACTCATGTATGTATATATCATTCACTCATGTATGTATATATCATTCACTCATGTATGTATATATCATTCACTCATGTATGTATATATCATTCACTCATGTATGTATATATCATTCACTCATTTATGTATATATAGATGTCTGCGAAAAATAATGAACACAAAATGGGTCCAACAGAACTCAGGGCGCAGAGCACGAGGCAGGCCAAGAACACGATGGATAGATAACATCTCAGAGTCCCCTGCGAAAGCATGGACTGACAACGTCAAATGCAAAACACCAGGCACAATATAGAAAACTAAATCTCCCAGACGCTTCACGAAATGTGGTTAAGATAAGATAACATAAGAAAATAATGGAATCCCTACATCAAACAATGTAAAAACAAAAGTTTGTCTGATGAAAGTTTTGGTATTATAAACAATTGTGGTCAGAGCTCGGTAACACTCATGGTATGAAAAGAGTTAAGGAACATGAGAAACAGTTATTAATAAAGGGACAACAGTTGAAATAAAGGGACAACAGTTATAAATAAAGGAACAACAGTTGAAATAAAGGAACAACAGTTGAAATAAATGGACATCAGAAGGTGGAACAGACATCTAGACTTACATGAGCTTAGAAGCAACATGTGGCCACATAGTCGACCTAAAAACTAAGCTTTGAAGTAACCTGACACACCTGAAACTGCACAATTTGTGGTTCACAGTAAACTACACGCATGACCAGAGATAGCTGAGGATAAAGAACTTAAAATTACTTATAAATGAACAAGAAATGAAAGTACAGGGTGTTCAAGATTAAAGCAGCCCCATTGACAAATCGAAAGTTGCCAGATAATCTATCGCGTTATGTTTATGTACTATTTAAACCGGTTCTGACTAGCTCGTTCTACGTCACATTTGTTCATCGCCCCTTCCCGCACTACAATTACATACCGTCACATAACCTTGACCTATACTACGTCATAACTGAACCTTCTCATTTTCATACATATATGCCAGATTGACTCCATTCACAGGCTGCTATTATCTTGAACACCCTGTATAATTGAAAGAAAAACAATTAAATAAATGAAAGTGAAAGAACAAAATGAAAACATTAGTCTTGATGCATCCACATCATGAGTTCTGACTAATGTATTGAATACATGTTTAGTCGAAATTAAATACGCCTTTCCAACATGCCTTTGTTTAGTGTCTAAAACCTGAGTCGTGACGTATTAACGTTCTCGGTGCATACTGATGCTTGTCCATCACGGTTGATAATGACCACCATTTTCATCCAAGACAATATAGTTGCATTATGTTTGTTTGTGTAGATGACTAGTAAGCCTGATGCGGGCCTGAAATGTTCTTTTGTAATATGGGCAAGGAGTATTTATACCTTGTGGGGAGTTTTACTGCCTTTCTTGTCTGTCCTTTCTGTTTTATCCGTGCAATTCTACATGCCTTGCAGTTCGAAGAACCGTTTCGAAGAAGTGTGCAACAGGCTGATCTGTGTTGAGCAACATTCTTGCAGTTGTCAACTTCTATGCAAATGGTTTTCATCGAGTTATTGATTGTATCTTTGAATCTCTTTCTTTTTGGAACACCCTGGGAGCGTTTACCGCTACGCAGTTCACCAGACAAGAGTCTTTTTGGTATTCTACAATCCGACATTCGAGCCACGTGTCCTGTCCATCGTGTTTTATGGACTGTAACAAGATTGTGTGGATGCTGGGGAGAACTGCTCTCTTCAGGACCTCGGTGTCTGGGATCACATCCTGCCATTTGATGTTCATTATATTTCTGAGGAAGACTGTGTGAAAGTGATTTAGCTTTCTTACCTGTCATTGATATACCGTACAAATTTTGCACAAACTCAGCGCATACTATACCGATCACAAATAGGGGTTAACTTGGTTGATAAAAAACGAATGTAAAGAAGACCAAAAAATCCCCGTCTTCATAATCCATCTGAGTAAAAATAAATACGCTTTGAAATACAATATAAACAAAAATTTGTTCTCAAGTCAAAATAACGTCAAAGAGGCTTAAATCACTATCAAAACCAACAAAAAAACTAAGCTAACAAAAATATTGAAGCTTACAGCATGAAATGACACAAATATTCTCTCTCTCTCTCTCTGCCTTTTAAACCCGTGTTGGGGCATATGCCCTCAACCAACTCATACCTTTCTATCTTTAGTTATCTCCAGCAGCTCCCTTCAGCTCTTCTTTATATTGTTGATCTCTGCCTCCTAATCGCGTCTCCAAGTATTTCTCGGCCTCCCTTTCTTTTGCTGTCCCTGTGGGTCACAGGAAAGGACCCTTCTTGTTATATTCTCCTCAGGTTTTCGCAAAGTGTCCTATTCAGCGCCAGCGCCTTTTTTAACCGCTTGAAATCTGTCTTGTTTTTCTCCATAAGTACCTGATTTGTGACCCTGCCATATCATCTCAGTCCCTCTATTCTGCGCAGACACCAGTTGATAAATGTTTGCAATTTATGCATTTGTATTTTAGTAGTTCTCCATGTTTCTGACCCATACAGTAGAACTGCTTTAAATAAATATTCAACTTCACGAAAATCCTTCATTAGCTTGTTGGTTACAGAACTGAGGTCACATCCATCCGAACAGAACCATAGGTGCTCAGTCTCCCCCAACATGTTTCTAAGGGAATGTATACTGATGGTTCATGTGGTTAACTGGTTATACACACTTCTCTCTCTCTCTGCCCCTCAAACATCGAGCTATACTTGTTAAGTTAATTGCATATCCTTTACAGGACTTTGCTAATCAACCCCAACTTTGTAACGCTGTTTGTGATTTTTCTAGGCATTATACGTTCAGTAGTTTGCCATTGATTGCTTTCTGAACGGGTGGTTTCATCGTCCTTTTGTTAAAATCAACGAGAAATAATTTGCAACCAAACTGTCCGCATCGTGATTCGAACTCAGAACGTCGAGGTTAATAGACCGAATCAATAACTCCTAGGCCACAGACTCCACTGCACTTCTTGTACAACAAGTAATTCCAAACTCTCTAATTTGCTGTATTACTTCAACTTCTATTTTAGTGTCCTCATCCAACAGTAGGTTCCATTTCAAAATTACAGTAATATTGACAAAAACTTCAATCTACATTCAGATTTATAAATATTTTTTTTTTAAAATCAGATAACTATGAAAATAACAAATGATATTGTAAGGACATGAATGTTATCCTTCTGTTTTATGTCTAACTTCTTGGTTCCAAATACGAACAAATTCAATTATGTCTCAGATCATTATCTGAATCTTGTGTGTTTGGTAGTCTGGGCAGACTGTTTACAAGGTAACAACATTTATAGATTGTCTGATCGATCGATACCTATCTCCCAAGGAAGCAGTCAGACTAACAGACACACAAGTCTTAGAGTATAGGTTCTCAAACTGTTTCAGGCCACCGCCCACTTTGCAAGACATAAATTTGTAACACCCCCTCACCCCTTTATTACAGTTTTCCACGTTCATGCAGTTTTATGTTTTCAACGTAAATAACAACTAATGATACAATACTGCTTACTCCGTTAAATTATTGAAAAAGTAGTGGTCAATATGTGCTTCATCTTCAACACAGTTATTCAATCGCAAAAATCACGAAAATCATTTATTTTTAAATATATGTTATTAATTTCTTCTATAAGGAGACACCGACCCCTAGATCGCCGGAACGCGTAATCCCGCCGCCCCCTCTCACCACGCTTCTGAACCCACTATTGCCCTAAAAGAAAATGACAACCTGCTGCCTTTTCGGTTATGGCTGGGGACAGCAAAAGGCTAACGGAGAGCGAACCCAGTAAAAGCTGGTTGAAATCGAATACACCACTGAAGGATAAGCACCTGAGCTCCAATAGGTACTGAAGGTGTGTGCACGTACATTCCGTTCTTGATGTTTGGCTGTTTATATATCACAATAGAATGATAAAAACGGCTTAAGAACGATCGCGAGAGAGAGAGAACTAACTATCGCCCTCCTTGAAGGCTTCAGCACCCACTGGGAGAGGGGGTGGTACTGCCCACTTAGGGAACCTATGCCTTAGCGTATACCCAAGGGATGTTTTTATTAACGTCTGCGTTAGAATATGTCCTTTCATCCCCTCATCAAGAGCGGCGAACATTTGTAAATGGTGGGTTTACTGTTTGTAAATTCTGTTTAGCATCCCACATGTACAATTTGGTTTTTTGTTGGACATTATACACGAACTGTCTGTGGTTGGATAGAAGGCAGAACAATACTATCTATAACTTAGGATAAGAGAATCAATATGTACAGCTGTTCTGTTCAGTTCAATTTCAATTCAGTTTCAGATCAGTTCACTTTCAATCAGTTTCAGATCATTTTAGTTCACTTTAGTTTCAGCTCAGTTCAGTTTCAGTTCAGTTTCAGTTTAGTTTCAGTTTAGTTTCAGCTCAGTTTAGTTTCAGTTTAGTTTCAGCTCAGTTCAGTTTCAGTTTAGTTTCCGTTTAGTTTCAGCTCAGTTCAGTTTCAGTTTAGTTTCCGTTTAGTTTCAGTTTAGTTTCAGCTCAGTTCAGTTTCAGTTTAGTTTCAGTTTAGTTTCAGTTTAGTTTTCGTTTAGTTTCAGTTTAGTTTCAGCTCAGTTCGGTTTCAGTTTAGTTTCAGTTTAGTTTTAGTTTAGTTTCAGTTTAGTTTCAGCTCAGTTCGGTTTCAGTTTAGTTCCAGTTTAGTTTCAGTTTAGTTTCAGCTCAGTTCGGTTTCAGTTTAGTTTCAGTTTAGTTTCAGTTTAGTTTCAGTTCTTCATCGGTGTAAAAGATCAATGACTCAGGACGGGATAACCTAAGTGTCTTGAACATTTGAATAATTGTTTACAGTATAATAGAACATGGAATAGCTATCAGGCAATCTGGTGGCGGGGAATGCGAACAGTGAACCCTACCTTTGATGCTGTATCATTGAACAGCACAGAGTCCTCACTCGTCTCTTAGTGCTAGAGTGTTCAAGTGGATAGAAAAATATACAAAATCTCATGAATAAGAGAACAGACAGGCTGGCTGGCCCTGCCATCATATCAGACGGCCAGCCAATGGATAGAGCTGATATTTTGAACGCCTTCATAGAGTGTGGCCGCATAGAAGATTTTCGTTTAAACCAATCCACGTCAATTACTAGATTGGTTAAACCAAACCACGTCAATTACTAGATTGGTTAAACCAAACCACGTCAATTACTAGATTGGTTAAACCAAACCACGTCAATTACTAGATTGGTTAAACCAAACCACGTCAATTACTAGATTGGTTAAACCAAACCACGTCAATTACTAGATTGGTTAAACCAAACCACGTCAATTACTAGATTGGTTAAACCAAACCACGTCAATTACTAGATTGGTTAAACCAAACCACGTCAATTACTAGATTGGAGGAGCTGGGTTTGATAAACCAAACCACGTCAATTACTAGATTGGAGGAGTTGGTTTTGAAGATTCGAGTAGCAAGAAAAGAACAGTATAACAGGTATATGAGTAGGCTCATCAATCAAAATCGAACTGGTACGGTCAGTCACTGGACGCTGTTGGAGATATTGCGAAGGAGATCGGAGCACCTATGGATATGTCCGGAATGCAATGAAGATATTCTAAACTGAAACTGAAACAAACATTTCAGTTTTTGAACGCTGTCTATATGACTTTGGGTCAAAGGGTAAGAGCTCAAACTACGCTGGATCATTGAAGAAGAAGAAGAAAACTATGTCTTGGACTTCATAAAGAAGTGACCAACTTTGGAAATCAAAGATATTGAGAAGACAGTGCCAGTTTCACGAGCATACAAGATTGGCAATCATAAAATTACTCATGGTCTGGATTATCAACAATCAGAGAACAGAGTCGAACTGTCAGAATTTATATCGTTGGTTAACTTCTATTGCACACTACTTATCTAGTCTCTAATTCTGTTGGATCTTCCAGCATTTTGGGGTATTTAAAGAGTTCTGATATGGGTCCCCGAGTGCGTCTCCTATGTGATGTTTTCTACCGCCTCCGATATTTCTGAGGTAGCTTGGGCAACTTTCCTTTTTTTTTTGTCCGATCCAGAGCACTTGAGCTTTCAGCTCGTCGGCTCGGTGCCATGGACATCGTACCTCTTCGGTTCAGTGCCACGAACACCGTAAATCTGGGGAACCTGTGGCATTTCTGCCAGCCCGCAAAATTGATTCCGCACGCACAGAGGGCTTTTCACCCGTTGTCCAACGCGCCACGAATACACTGGGCAGGCGGGCGGCGACTAACCTTTTTTCGATTCAGAAGCACTTGAGCTTTTCAGCTCTTCGGCTCGGTGCCATGGACATCGTAACCCTTCGGTTCGGTGCCACGAACACCGTAAATCTGAGGAATCTGTGGCTTTTTCTGCCATCCCGCGGAATTGAACCAGCACACACAGAGGGATAGTCACCCGTTGTCCAACGCGCTACGAACACGCTGGGCAGGCGGGCGGCGACTAGCCTTAAACCCTTGTATCTGAATATTAGTGTTCGTTGTGGTATACTGTTTGACGGTAATTGTGTTACATGGCCGAACTATTTTGTTTGTTGTTCCTTATTATGATTTAGCAATGTTGCTGTTCCTACTAAATTCTCTAACAGTCTCGTTTTTGTTATCTTATCTCTCATCGTTTCCATCGCTATTAAACACTCGGTGACTGATGATCACATCGTGCGTGAAATGTCAAACGTAAGGGGTTAAATTCTTCAGAAAAAGCCAGAGTGCGATTTAAAGACAACACTTAACATTCTCTAAAGGTCTAAGACTTGAACTGGAAACAGATCAGAAGAAGAACATCTGATATTATTATGAATATTATTACATGCTAATAATAGTAATAATAGTAATAATAGTAATAATGATAATAATCTTATTGATAATATTATTACATGCTAATAACAGTAATAGTAATAATGATAATAATCTTATTGATAATATTATTATGATCATAGGTCGATCTCTCTTGATTTCTTCTAAATCCAAGCCTAGAAGAGTGGACTAAGTAAGTACCATACTTAAGTAAGACACAAAGAAGGCTAGTAGCGCCTAACTCGTACAACGTACAGTCGCGCTTATGCTCAGATCACATACAAGTCACAAAGAGTGGTTTAATAAGTGAACATTATGATCGTTGGAAGAAGATGAAGAAGAAGAATGACATTGAGAAACAAAGAATGAAGTAGTTGATCCACTTAATAAGAAAATAACCAGACTCCATTGTGTACACTTTTCTACAATAGAACACCAAAAAAAGAAGGCAAGAGGGAGACCACTAAAAGATGGATAGATGGCACACCAAAGCCCTGTCATAAAGTAAAAATAACAATCACCCAATCCACTAGAACAGCACAAGACATAAATGGGAAACCATGACACAGGGCAAC
This sequence comes from Arion vulgaris, assembly GCA_020796225.1. Taxonomy (NCBI): domain Eukaryota; kingdom Metazoa; phylum Mollusca; class Gastropoda; order Stylommatophora; family Arionidae; genus Arion; species Arion vulgaris. The sequence continues at coordinate 28,162,631 of CM036769.1, forward strand.
AACCTGTTAACAGTGTGACGGTAAAAGTAGACGAAATGAACAATAAACTAGAGGAAACATTTAAGAAAGTAAAATTAATTGACATACAAACCGTTATCCAGAAAGAAAGAAGACACTCTACAGAACAATCTCAAGGCAAAAACAACAATTAATATAAAAATTGCTTGACAGTTCTAGGGACAGAAAGTTATGAAGATTCGTGATCGCTTACGCCAGGCAGCATTATGCATTTGATATGAAGAGAGATTCGTGTTTTGTAAACGAGTGTGTGTCTTGTATAAACACAGTTGTACTTAGAAACAATGATCTACCAAGCTATTCAATCAATCATGGGCGTTTACACGTTGAGGCAAAGAAAGGGGAAAGTTTTCTAATGCCTTTCCCATCTGGAAAAGGTGATTAAACAAAAACAGGTATACACAGTAATTACATAAGTAGTGAAAAATTAATGATTAAATATGAAAAAAACTACACTCAACGTTTCGGTAACTAGACCTTTATCAAGAACAAATATTTTAAAAATGACTTTTTAATAAAACAGTTTAATGCGAATCTGGTCTTATCCATTTTGTATAGTAAACTTACAACTAAAATGATTTGTATTCATTTTTCCCCTCCCTGGAAAAATGTATGAGGACGCCCATGCAATCAATCAGCTAAAAAACTTTGAAATACATGATTTTCTTAAAGGGCGATGCCCCTTATTCTACAAACTACAGAACTGAACAAAGAGAATAACAAACAAATTATATGCGATGCAGTAGTACATGTTCTAATTTTCTGTCCTATATCCTTTCAGTAAGCGTCTGTAGCTCAAGCGGTAGTCAGCTCGATCACAAACCCAAGCGTACCTGGTTCAAACCCCACGGTGGGCAAGTTTGGAAGCAAATTCGTTTCTGTGATAATTTTACGAAAGGTAAAAATAGACCTCACCGTTCATAAAGCAATGGCAGACTACTGAACATATAAGTGGTACCTAGATAATCAACGACTCATTTACTGTGATTGATAGCTACGTCCTGTAAAGGATATGCAACGATTTTCCTTTTGTCATATGCTTTAAAATTGAAGTAGTTTTTTTATGTTTGATCTCCCAATCTTGCTAAAAACAATCGATTTTAAAATATAACTCAATTTAGAACAAGTTCCGCCCGTGTTAGGACCGCAAGAGAAGCAAAGAATAGTACCACTGCGACCTTCGAGACGTGATGCAAGAGGCGACTGATGTAGGACCTAGGAAAGCTACCCTAGAAAATAAAAAGCATCGCAGAAATAGGATGTTCAGGCCTAATTGTAGGCGCATAACTGGAACAACGCACAATCGCTCTTAGGCTCAGATCACATACAAATCACACAGAGTCTTTTCATGTAGTCGATAGGGAGCCTTCGAAGAAGAAGAAGAAGGAGAACAATTTGAAAATGTGATGACAAAACTCCAGCTGAAATAACTTGGTAAGTTTTGAATCAAGTGTTACACATTCCGTACGATTTAACAGAATGTGACACTTAAACTTAATAACTTTTAGACTGGAAGCGGTAATTCAATCAAGAGAAGAATGAGCCTACAGCAGATTTCAGACATCTGAAGTGCCTGATTCTTGAATAGGATACATCAGCGTTTCCTAAACTAGGGTCCGCGGACTTCAGGGGATCCACGAGACACTCCTACAGGGTACTCAAGCGCTTAAAGAAATATTATGATCTTCGACAATAAATTTGTAAAACATGTATAAAAGCAGTGGTTAACTAGTTCTGCTACGAAATCAAAAGACCCGGTGCATACCAGAAACTAAATGTCTGACAGGACAAAATAACAGATCATTTGAACTTTTCCGCAGTCTGAAAGGTTGGAGCCAGCTTGACTGTTGGTGTGGGGTAATAGTAACTCCATCGCTAGTAGATTTTCATATATAGAAACTTTAGGGTACACGGTAGTAAAATGTGTTTAAAGGGGTCGACAGTAATGCAAAGTTTGGGAATCGCTAGGATACACTGTTAAAATAGTAATTGTGTTAGTTGGGGAAAAAATCACGCATCATTGAGCACTTTAATTCTTTCAAGAGTTTCTATAGCAACCGCACGTTTGTTGATAGTTTTTGTTTCCTTCCTTTTTGAGTGATAGTTGTTTTCAGTGTTTAAGTATCTCATACAGCAATGCTACCCTGATACAGCAATGCTACCCTGATACAGCAATGCTACCCTGATACAGCAATGCTACCCTGATACAGCAATGCTACCCTGATACAGCAGACACAAATCAGAAGCCCGACCACGACAAAGGTGGACCTCAGAAATAACTGAGGAGGAGAAAAATACTATTTATGGACGCGCATACTATAAATCCCTTCTTATCCTGATGCTCTGATGTAAACCAGAATTAGAGGAATAATGAAGGAAGCCTGTGTTACAATTCAGTTTTTGGGTGTTAGAATCTTATTATCTAGATTTCTAAATGTGGCTGAATGACGTGTGGTACTGGAGACTGGAAGATTTCTAAATGTGGATGAATGACGTGTGGTACTGGGGTGTGGAAGATTTCTAAATGTGGCTGAATGACGTGTGGTACTGGACAGTGGAAGATTTCTAAATGTGAATGAATGACGTGTGGTACTGGAGTGTGGAATATTTCTAAATGTGGATGAATGACGTGTGGTACTGGAGTGTGGAAGATTTCTAAATGTGGATGAATGACGTGTGGTACTGGGGACTGGAAGATTTCTAAATGTGGATGAATGAAGTGTGGTACTGGGGACTGGAAGATTTCTAAATGTGGCTGAATGACGTGTGGTACTGGAGTGTGGAAGATTTCTAAATCTGGATGAATGACGTGTGGTACTGGAGTGTGGAAGATTTCAAAATGTGGATGAATGAAGTGTGGTACTGGAGTGTGGAAGATTTCTAAATGTGGATGAATGAAGTGTGGTACTGGAGTGTGGAAGATTTCTAAATGTGGCTGAATGACGTGTGGTACTTGAGTGTGGAAGATTTCTAAATGTGGCTGAATGACGTGTGGTACTGGAGTGTGGAAGATTTCTAAATGTGGCTGAATGACGTGTGGTACTGGAGTGTGGATATTTCTAAATGTGGCTGAATGACGTGTGGTACTGGAGTGTGGAAGATTTCTAAATGTGGATGAATGACGTATACTAATAATAGTAACAGTATTAGCCGTCCATCGCATGCGATGATGACAACAGCATCGGACGTGTGCTGCTGCACCTCTCTGGTGTTTGCGGAGGTGACTGTAGAGTCCAATCCTAGAATACAATCCCCTACAACAGGTGGGGAATACATGAGCAAGGTGTGACATGTGGGTGTTCTGCGTTCTGATTTATGTTCAGTTCGTTTTCTTTGTGCCTCAACGGCATGACGATTCTCAGCTATGCGAGTTTCTCTAGTGTTGTTACAGCGCCACATTTGGCGATCTTGCGGAGGGAATTCCCAGCACGTGGTGTCTATAACGAAGCACTTCAGAAACACTCTTAAGAGTGTCTTTAAAGCGTTTCTTCTGTCCACCAGCTGAACGGCTGCCCCCATTCAAGCTCGTCATACATCATCCGTTTGGCGTATACTACATTCGCCAAGAAAGGATGTTTATGTATTTAGGAAAAACACAAACCCACAAGTTGTACAGTCACATGACACAATAAAACTCACAAGTTGTACAGTCACATGACACAATGAAACTCACAAGTTGCACAGTCACATGACACAATGAAACTCACAAGTTGTACAGTCACATGACACAATGAAACTCACAAGTTGCACAGTCACATGACACAATGAAACTCACAAGTTGCACAGTCACATGACACAATGAAACTCACAAGTTGTACAGTCACATGACACAATGAAACTCACAAGTTGTACAGTCACATGACACAATGAAACTCACAAGTTTTACAACAACATGACACAATGAAACTCACAAGTTTTACAACAACATGACACAATGAAACTCACCACAAGTTTTACAACATGACACAATGAAACTCACAAGTTTTACAACAACATGACACAATGAAACTCACAAGTTTTACAACATGACACAATGAAAAACAAATACTAACATCATTTCTAGACTGTGAGAATCGATTCTTCTATTATATCGAATTGCGGAAGTGATATTTACAAGTATACTGTTACAACCAGAAATATCGATTCTACTGTCGAGAATAGACGGTTCTGACAGTGCACGATCCTATTCTGTCTTCCCCATATCTTCATATTTAATCGGATACAAGGGTTCTTCTGTCTCACATTGTGACAGAGAAAGACTCCCCAGTGTCCAGATACTCATTTACAGGAAGATGTTCCATATTTAGATGTCTGTCATGTCTGCAGAATAGATCAATAGATAGACAGTGAAAACGAGTTTGAGGCTTCTGGAGAAAAACAAATTACTGAACAGAGGATTCAAACCATAAACGCTTAGTTCTTACGATCGCCATTGCATAGCTCTACAGATGAGCATCTTTAAGAACACAGCAAGCCCGCCTGCCCATCGTGTTCGTAACGCGTTGGACTACGGGTGACAAGTCCTCTGTGAGTGCGGGTTCAATTCCACGGACTGGCAGAAAAGCCACAAGTTCTCAAGATTTACGGTGTTTGTTGCACCGAACCGAAGGGTTACGATGTCCATGGCACCGAGCTGAAGAGCTTTCAGCTCAAGTGCTTCTGGATCGAAAAAAAAGAACACAGCAAATTAGCTCTTTAAAAATAGAGCTTTACCTTAATAAAGAGTCGTGTCTTTCATAAACAGTCGAGTCTGTTGGACACGGAATAATCAGGTCAGATTCGATCGAACAATTTTTGAACAAACACATGAGATAAGCTATTTGTGCTTGTATATTTGAGTCGAAACAGCATACGTACGTACACACAAGTTTGACACGAAACAGCATACATATGTACACACAAGTTTGACACAAAACAGCATACGTACGTACACACAAGTTTGACACGAAACAGCATACGTACGTACACACAAGTTTGACACGAAACAGCATACATACGTACACACAAGTTTGACACGAAACAGCATACGTACGTACACACAAGTTTGACACGAAACAGCATACATACGTACACTCAAGTTTGACACGAAACAGCATACGTACGTACACACAAGTTTGACACGAAACAGCATACGTAAGTACACACAAGTTTGACACGAAACAGCATACGTACGTACACACATATAACATCCACGGCTTAGTAAAGCTCTTTTCTTTGGAGAGCTAGCTGTCTGTGTTCTTAAAAAATGCCAGTCTGTAGGCCTAGGCAATGGGTTCCGTAAGAATTAAGGGTTTGTGGTTCGAAATCTGTGTTTGGTATTTTTTTTTTTCCGGAAGCCCCAATTACTTGTTGACTGTCTATTTATTGATCACATTCATTGGCTCCGTCGCTCCCCCTGGGGTTTCTTCAAACTACGTATTCTCTTATATATTTATAGAATTACTAACGTGATATTGTTTTCTGTCACATCAGTTACCCAGAGAGTGATGAGAAGAGTTGAAATATGAGAACTAATGAGAGAAAGTATAGAGCTAATGTCAGAATGCAGAACTAGTAAGTGAGAATGTGCAAGTAGTAAGTGAAAGTGCAGAACTAATGAGAGTGTGAGTGTGGTACTAGTGTCAGTGTAGAGCTAGTTAGAGTGCATAAACACTAGTCAGAGTGCAGAACAGGTGAGTGATAGTGTAAAACAAGTGATAGTGTAAAACAAGCGATAGTGTAAAACAAGTGATAGTGTAAAACAAGTGATAGTGTAGAACAAGTGAGAGTTTAGAACAAGTGAGAGTGTAGAACAAGTGAGAGTGTAGAGCAAGTGAGAGTGTAGAACAAGTAAGAGTGTAGAACAAATAAGAGTGTAGAACAAGTGAGAGTGTAGAACAAGTGAGAGTGTAGAACAAGTAAGAGTGTAGAACAAATAAGAGTGTAGAACAAGTAAGAGTGTAGAAAAAGTGAGAGTGTAGAACAAGTAAGAGTGTAGAACAAGTGGGAGTGTAGAATAGATCATGTTTGTTAAAGAATAACTGTAATTCTTGTCTACCATTCCTGTCACGTGACAGACCTTTTACAATAATCTTATTGAAGTATCGATCCAATATCATATTTCGATACTGACGTGTGTGAATATAACTTTAGCCTTAACAAAGCCTTGCTAGAGTTTGCCTCAGTTTATTTTAAGTCTTCTTCTGTTTACAATGGCAGAAAATATCCGACAACGGAAACTTAATATCTGTCTTTTTGTTGCGACTCTGTCATCTGATATGAAGCTTGTGTTCTTTTTGGTTACTGAATATTTGGTTACTGAATATTTGGTTACTGAATATTTGGTTACTGATGTTTAAGGCAAAAATAAATTATCATTTCCACATTTCTTCTTGACTCTGCTACTGGCTTGATTATTTTTTACCCTTTTCTATTTTATTATCTGCTCTTTATCAGTGCTATCCAACGGTTTGATTTTATAATGGAGTGGGGGCGCATATCACTAATGACTGGAGGAAAGAGGGGCCGTGTGACATTTATAAAAGTATTAATAGTATCGCCTACGACAGAAAGCCACAAAGAAAAAGTATAACGAGTACAGAGCAAGAGGAAGACCATGCGAAAAATGGAGTGATGGTAATTTTTTTCGATCTAGAAGCACTTGAGCTTTCAGCTCTTCGACTCGGTGCCATGGACATCGTAACCCTTCGTTTCGGTGCCACTGAACAACGTAAATCTGGAGAATCTGTGGCTTTTCTGCCAGCCCGGGGAATTGAACCCGCATTCACAGGGAGCTTGTCACCAGTAGTCCAACGCGCTACGAACACGCTGGGCAGGCGGGCAAGTGATGGTATCAAGAACAGCCTTAAGAAAATGAATAAACAGCTTATAAAGTGCATTGGAATAAGCGCACACAGGGTCACTACAACCCCCGCCCCAACACTTCTCTAGAGAAGTAAATAGTGGAAGAGAAGAAAATGAATAGTAAAAAAAGAAACTAAATATTAACAATAAGAAATAAACAATAATAAATAAACAATAATAAATAAACAATAATAAATAAACAATAATAAATAAACAATAATAAATAAACAATAATAAATAAACAATAATCAATAAACAATAATAAATAAACAATAATAAATAAACAATAATAAATAAACAATAATAAATAAACAATAATAAATAAACAATAATAAATAAACAATAATAAATAAACAATAATAACAGACGAAAGCGTCATTCTAACTAAATTAATTTTTCAAACAATTTTGTTCTTACGACCAAACAAAAATATGGAAAAATAATGAATTTCTCAGAAATATTTCGTCTTCTTCCAACGCTTGATTTCGAGCACTTGTTAATAAACCACTTTTTGTAATTTGTATGTGATCTAAGCATAATCGATAGTACGTTGTACCAGTTGTGCGTCTACAAGTAGGCCAGCATATCCGATTTCTGTGATGCTTTGTATTTACTAGGTAGCCTCCTAGGCCAATACAGCAGTCGCCTCTTACGACATGCCTTGTAGGTCGCAGTGTTACCATTCTTGCTCCCCCTACGAGCTCTTTCACCTACACGGGCGATAAATACTTAATTTTTGAAAATTATGGTTAACTCGTTAATGTCGGTAGAGTAAAATAGTTTTCTAGGGATGTATCAGGCAATCGCCATGACGTCCGTTAGAGACGTCTTATACATCGCTGTTTCACGTGTTATCTATTAATGGGAATAGGTACTTCAATGTTGAATTGCTTCATTGAAAGAAATGTTACAGAATTACTGCTGATGTTACTGGGAACTTGTTTATATAATGTTACTTAAAGTTACTTGAGAATAAACATATTTATGAAGCTTCTTACTGGGCAGATGTTACTTATAACGGTACGAGACAGGGCAAATCTTACTTATAACGGTACGAGATAGGGCAGATGTTACTTATAACGGTACGAGACAGAACAAATGTTACTTATAACGGTACGAGACAGGGCAAATCTTACTTATAACGGTACGAGATAGGGCAGATGTTACTTATAACGGTACGAGACAGGACAAATGTTACTTATAACGGTACAAGACAGGGCAAATGTTACTTATAAAGGTACGAGACAAGGCAAATCTTACTTATAACGGTACGAGATAGGGCAAATCTTACTTATAACGGTACAAGACAGGGCAAATGTTACTTGTAAAGGTATGAGATGAATATAAATAAAAGAAGAAGGGCTTTTAAGCTAAAGGATTGACTTCATTGCACCGGGTTTTACACCATATCAAAGGGTCACGGTGTCCATGGCACGGAGCTGAAAGCTCAAGCGCTTCTGGATCGGGAAAAAAAAGTAGATGGGGTCAGTAACCCGGGACTACACTAAGTGGAGACCTACTAAGTGGAGACCTACTAATGGGAGACCTACTAAGTGGAGACCTACTAAGTGGAGACCTACTAAGTGGAAACCTACTAAGTGGAGACCTACTAAGTGGAGACCTACTAAGTGGAGACCTACTAAGTGGAGACCTACTAAGTGGAGACCTACTAAGTGGAGACCTACTAAGTGGAGACCTACTAAGTGGAGACCTACTAAGTGGAGACCTACTAAGTGGAAACCTACTAAGTGGAGACCTACTAAGTGGAGACCTACTAAGTGGAGACCTACTAAGTGGAGACCTACTAAGTGGAGACCTACTAAGTGGAGACCTACTAAGTGGAGACCTACTAAGTAACACCCGGGACTGCACTAAGTGGAGACCTACTAAGTGGGGACCTACTAAGTGGAGACCTACTAAGTGGAGACCTACTAAGTGGAGACCTACTAAGTGGAGACCTACTAAGTTGAGACCTACTAAGTGGAGACCTACTAAGTGGAGACCTACTAAGTGGAGACCTACTAAGTGGAGACCTACTAAGTGGAGACCTACTAAGTGGAGACCTACTAAGTGGAGACCTACTAAGTAACTATGTCCAGCTGTAAAGGATTCCATCTTAGTAAGAGCAACATCTCACAATTTTGAGCAACCCTCGGAGAGTTGTACTTTTCTGAATTTAAAAGATGGTTGTAGATACGCCAACGAAGAAATTAGACGGAGATTAAGAGAATTTTAAAAGTTCACATCCTATGGAATCTAACTGTAACATGTAATATGTGTGTGTGTGTTTTTGTGTTTGTGGATTTATGTATATCATGAATATAGTACGTTTATGTATGTGCGTGTGTTGACTCGGTCGAGATTCGAAGCCACAACTTTCAGAATGACATGCAAACGTCTTAACCACTTCGGAATATAGACTCCACGGCGAGTGTATTTATGTCATTCATGATAAATATATATTAGGTATTGGACTGGCGTCACAGCACTCTAAGCAGACCCATAGATGTTCAGTCTCTCCGAACAGATGTCGAAAGGTATGCATACTGATGGTTCCTGTGGCTCACTGGTTAAGCACATTCTTCTCTCTGTCCTGTTAGCATCCAGCTCTACTTAATTATATACTTTGAATATATGCAATATACATATTAATATGAATATATACATATATATTGTGCATGGTTACAAGATTACCGTTATTGATAGATAAGTCATATAAAGGATATGTCACGATTTTCATTTCATTTACAATATTAAGTACTGGTATTTTTTTGGGGGATCTAGAAGCACTTGAGCTGAAAGCTCTTCAGTTCGGTGTCATGAACATAGTAACCCTTCGGTTCGGTGCCACGAACTCCGTAAACCTGGGTAATATGTGGCTTTTCTGCCAGTCCGCGGAGTTGAACCCGCACTCACAGAGGACTTGTCACCCGTAGTCCAACGCGCTACGAACACGATGGGCAGACGGGCACTGGAATTCTTCAAGAACCGCAATATGTTACAAGATCGTTGTTACATTAGAAGATAACATATTATTGAACAATTCTGGATGAAGTAAGATTTGATCTCTCATGATCAAATATTTTATTTCGTTTGGAATATTCCACCGGGATATACATTTCTGATAAGCGAACACCCAAGGTGATATTACTGCGCATAATTTGATCAATATAAGGGGTACTGTACGCAACCGGCATACAAAATGTGTTCTTTGTGTCGTTTGATGAGATAAGCTGGGTTGGGAGATGAGGGTGGGGGGTTCGACATGGTTCTTTTCTAGTTATGAACAGGCTTTATCTCGCATCCATTTCGTAAAGTGCTACACGTGTCTATGGCAGCGTGCACGTGCTGCGCCCGTGAGACGTGGACAATCAATAATATTTCTGAATACAGGATGCAGAGAAGCATAGAGAGAAATAATGACTACAGCCGCTATGGGACTCTCCAGTGTAAGAACAAGGGCGGGTAAATGAGAATTGGGTGATCTTAAGGGACATAACCGTGAAATAACCGTTCACATACATCTCCCAATTCACATGGGATCTTTTGTAGAAGAAATATAATTCATAATCAGCCAGAGCTACTGACACAATTATTGTTATGCATGAATGCAACAACTGAGAAGGGGACAACTTTTAAGGACATTACAATCCAGATACGAATATTGCGCAACGTTTCCATAATTGCTTTTGCTGCCAGATTTAGCGCCAAATTTGTATCGGTCATTTGGGATTTTGGTTTTAAAAAATCACAAAAAATAAATATATATATATATATATATATACATCGACAATGAGAGCCGCGGTAGCGTAGTTGTTAGTGAACTCGCTTCTCAAGGCTGGTGGTCTGGGTTCAGCTCCGCAATGTGCGTGGAATTTTTCCCGACCGCGACGGCTCTCAGGTCGACCCATCCTCAACTGGGTACCAGACATGCTTCTGAGAAAGTAAAGGCGGCCGGCGTGATGCTGACCACATCACCCATCGTGTGCCGACGGTCAATGAAAAATACAGGCCTAACACTGTATTGACCTATATACCACGAGGTATGAAAGGGTTCCTTTACTTTTTTTTTTACATCGACAATAGTTTGATTGGTATAATATTCCCCACGTATGAAATGCTTAAGGAAGGCATAGGGGGTCACCAGGAAAGATAGACTACGAAATGAGGACATATGCCAGCGAGAGTTGGAAAATGACTAAAGATATGGAAAACAAGTTGAATGCATTTGAAAATAGATGTCTGCGAAAAATAATGAATATAAAATGGAACGAATTCAGGAGAAGTGATGAAATCAGAGACATGTCTGGTCAACCACTAGTGACAACTGTTATAAGAAAGAGAAGATGGAGATATGTTGGACACACCTTGATGAGAAATGATCAACGAATATCAAAGTAGGCATTGAAGTGGGATGCAAAGGGTTCAAGAAAGAGAGGTCGACCTAAGGAGACCCTGAAACTACTTTGCTGAGAGAGGCAGGAAATATCGGTCTCAGTTCCATGGAGGAGATTGAGCAGAGTTGCCCAGGATAGAGCGGTATGGAAAAATTACTTGCAGGCCCTATGTAACGTATAACGGTACGAGTGGAATTATTATTATTATTAATATTATTATATGTACATTTGTGAGCTTCTAGAAAAGCTGTTAATTCTTCTTGATCTTCTTCTCTCTTAATGTCTTTCATTTTCTCTAATCTTGTTTTGCCTCGCAGCTTCAGGATAAGAAGACACTTCTAGAACTAGGGCTTTTGTTTGGACTTCATAAAGTGTTTTTCTGTCGCCTCTGTTATCTGCTATGTAAAAAGTGTCGCTATCTTTTGCGTGGACGACCTTTTGCTTTGTATCCACTCTATCGAAGTAACATTGCTCTTTGAGGTACACTGTCCGTTGGTATTCTGCTTATGTGGCCGAAACATTTACTTTGTTGTGTCTTGATGAAGTTCAGTACTGATGTTGTACCCACTTTTTTTCTGATGTCATCATTTCTAAATCGTTGATGAACATATTAGTTTTATCTGCTGGTTCCATGCTCGGCAGGTGTCTTATCTGCTGGTTCCACGCTCGGCAGGTGCGTCAAAGATGTTCAGAAATATTTTTATCAGTATTTTTACCGTCCAACTACTATACCATGGAGGAACTATGATTCCAGAATTAAGGTACGCAGATGACACAGTACTCCTCTCAAAGAGTATCACCGGCTTGGAACATCTAATTCAGTCTGAAGGCATGGTTCCTGGAATACGAGGTAGGGGACGACCAAGACGAAGCTGGCCGCAGGACATCAAAGAAACATTGAACATGACACTGGAAGAGCTCGGAGAACTTGCAAGAGACAGCCAGTTTTTCAGGTGGGCTGTGATGAATCCGACGTTCCGCAAGGGACATACTACTACTTGAGCTGTCCAAATTATCAGATGTTCCAATCTTGAGCTTGTTCCACTCTCGGCAGTTGCGCCAAAGATGTTCAGAAGTATTTATATTAGTACTACTGTCCAACTTATCTGAAGTTGCCATCTTCAGCGTGTAGGAAAGATAGTATCTTTCTCTACTGGGACTTGAATGAATTAAAAAATATTACGAACTGCTATTTTCTGACAAAAGATATTTTTATCAACGGAGAAAAAATAGAAAACGTGAACAGTTTTGAATATCTCGGTTCACTGCTAACAACAGATGGAAATAGGATGAAGGAAATTAAAAGAAGAACAAACATGACTTTACAAACAATTAAACAACTAAAAACAGTATGGAACGGAACTGATAAGAAAACAAAGATGAGAGCATGCCAGTGGCAACGTATGGGTGTGAAGCATGGACATTTAGTAAAGCAGTGAGAAAACAAATATGTGCTTTTGAATATAAGTGTTACAGAAGAGTCCTTCGTATATCTTGGACAGAGAAGAGAACAAATAGATATATCCAGAAAGAAGTCAAAATCAAAGAAAACTGGCTGATGCTACAAATAAGAAAGAGAAAATTGAAGTATTATGGACATATAAAAGACATGAAGAGCTGGAGAAGACCATCATGGAAGGAGACATACCGGCAAAGAGGAGAAGAGGAAGACCACGGAGAAGATGAATTCAGAATGTAACTGATGATTTGAGCATGACGGCTGCAGCGGCAGAACATCTGGTCTATGAGAAAGAGAAAGTCCGAAGGACTGTTGGGGTGGCAAAGTTCTACTCACGGCGAGCTATGTGATAATGATGATGTTTCTATTGAAATGGTAGTGTATGAGTCATGACTTATCTGGTGGAGCAACGTAAAATTAACATTGCAGACAAAGATTGAAATCTATCGATCATGTGTAATTATCTCTTTATTTTATGGCTCAGAAGCAGGGACTGCCTACTCAAGGCATAGACATAACATCTTTATTTAAGGATCATCTTCATCGTACATGTCCATAATTGCTCCGATCTCCTTCCAAGCATGTATCTCAGTGTGTTTAGGATAACAACTCCCGGTCTGTGCTGATTGATGTATCTACTGGGATTTTTCTCGTGGTTTTCCCGTCTTGCCGCAAAAAAATCGGTACGCACAACTTGCGCAAACCGAGATAGAGAATACCCTTTATCTTCGTCGTTGAAATCTTCAGAGCGTATTTTTTCTCTGAGAACGTTGATGATGTCGCTTCTGTCCATAGAAGACCCACTCTCAATCGTAGCATTGCACGCCAGAGCATCTGCTCTCTCATTGCCCTTGACCCCAGCGTGACCCCGGACATAGATGAAGGTAAGTATCTGGATTATCCAGTTTTGTATTAATTCCATCCACTGCCTTCGTACATAACCGGCCTTGATCTTCTGTATCATGCTTATAGAGTCGCTGAGCATGCATGCGTGAATGTATGCGTCTGTAGCTATAACATCTTCCACATTCGATGTGTCCACAAGTTTATGAACATCAGATGGTACGACAAGATAACCAACTTTGAAGTACTGCAACATGAAAGTTGTCATCCATCATGAGAATACACATCAGTAAAAGGCTAAGATGGCTAGGACATGTGAAAAGAATGGAAAATAGCAGCATACCCCAGCAGGTGTTCTGTAAACTTTCGGAAGGGAAGAGGCTCCACGCTTGATATAAGGATGTCTGCAAGGCCTCAATGAAGAACTTTTCTGTCGGTTCCACCAAATGAGAAAAACTAGCTAATGACCGAGTTTTGTGGAAAACAACATTAAGCAAAGGTGCAGAATCTTCACGAGTCAGAAACATGGAGAACAAGTAAAATAATAACAAATAAATTGCAAACATTCATCAACTTATGTCAGCGAACAATACAGGGACTGAGATGGTATGATAGGGTCATGAATGAGGAACTTATGGAGAGAACAAGACAGATTCAAGTGAACAAAGAGATTTAAAAAAGACGTTGGCTAGAATACACTTTGACAAAACAAGAGGAGAATATAACAAGAAGGGTCCTTTCCTGGAACCCACAGGTACAGCGAAAGAAAGGAAAGCCTAGAAATACTTGGGACGAAATTTGGAGGCAGAGATCAACAATATCAAGAAAAGCTGGAGGGAGCTGCAGGAGTTAGCTAGAAATGGGAAGACTTGACATGAGTTGGTTGAGGCCCCAATCCGGGTTTAAAAGGCTGAGAGAAAGACACACAGAGAGAGAGAGAGAGAGAGAGAGACAAAAAGCCCTATAGATGACTAATATTCTGTTTTCAATTCATGGTGTATTGTGTGTGACAAATCTATTTGCTTCTTCAGAGCTTATGTTGATATCTGCTTGTGGTAGTTTTGTCAGGTCAAAGGTGATGTAGTCAGCTCTCTATCTCACTAATTTATATGACATTGACAAAGCATGCCGGGTCTGGCATACACTTACTGCTCCTGAATTTTAACAATTAGCAAATCAGATTTTTGCACATAACTTTGTACAATATCAAAGCGGTAGGAACGAAGGCTTGACTTCAATGCATCGAGCTTTCCCATATGACTGGATTCTCCGCAGACATGGCCAAAAACCTGCCGAGAGTATTGCATTCTCTGTGAGTGCGGGTTCAATTCCGCGGGCTGGAAGAAAGCCACAGGTTCTCCAGATTTACGGTGTTCATGGCACCGAACCGAAGGGTTACGATGTCCGTGGCACCGAGCCGAATGCTCAAGTGCTTCTGGATCGGGGAAAAAAACCCAAAACAATGCTTAGAATTCCAGTCAAAAATACACTCTTGAATAGAACGCGAGCAGCCCGGATTCGAAACTACGACCTCCGAAACGCAACACTTCCGGTTTGATCACTTAGCAACAGAGACCACTCTTGTAAAACATAGTTAAAGGGAAGCAACCCTCGTAATACCCGAACGAACAAAAGCGATGAAGAGTGCTGTTTCCTTATCAACATGGTGAATTCATATTACTGAAACGTTACATATATGACTTGCAAGCAATTTCCCCATACCGTTCTATTCTGAACAACTCGTTCAATCTCTTTTATGAAAGAGTTCGATATTTCTCGCCTCTCAGTAAATTTCGTTTCAGGGTTTCCCTTTCTTTCTTAAACCATTCCCTTCAATGTCTATTTTGTAATTATTTGATCATTTCTTTTCAGAGTATCCGCAACATATCTCCATCTTCTTTTCCTTACAACAGATGTTACTAGTGGTCGACCAGACATTTCTCTGATTTCATCACTTCTCCCAAATTTATTACATTTTATGTTCATTATTTTTCGCAGATATGTCTTTTCAAATGAATTCAACTTATTTTCTATATCTTTAGCCATTTTCCAACTCTCGCTGGCATATGTTAGGATTTAGACAACTTATTTTCTATATCTTTAGCCATTTTCCAACTCTCGCTGGCATATGTTAGGATTTAGACAACTTATTTTCTATATCTTTAGCCATTTTCCAACTCTCGCTGGCATATGTTAGGATTTAGACATCTTATTTTCTATATCTTTAGCTATTTTCCAACTCTCGCTGGCATATGTTAGGATTTAGACATCTTATTTTCTATATCTTTAGCTATTTTCCAACTCTCGCTGGCATATGTTAGGATTTAGACAACGTTAGAATTGAAAAATCGTAATTTATTTGTTAAACTCTTAAACTTGGAGTTCCATATATTTACAAGAAAACAAAGTGACATTAACAACATTTTTTAAAAACACAAAAGAAGAGATGAACAAAGTTTATTTTAAATGCTTAACAATTGTTAAACAAGGAACAATATAACAAATTATTTTACATTATCTTCATTTGCTTTCATTATTTTATGCTCTTTCATTCTTACAATAATGAAAAAATAATTACTACTACTAAACTGTCTTGTTCCCTGTGGAATATAGGATATCCAACTGTTGTTATCTTATTATTAAACCATCTTCAGTTTCAGTTTGGAATATCTTCATTGCACTTCGGACATGTCCATAAGTGCTCCGATCTCCTTCGCAATATCTCCAACAGCTTCCAGCGACTGACCACACCAGTACGATTTTGATTGATGAGCCTACTCACGTACCTGTTATGCTGTTCTTTTCTTGCTACTTCAATCTTCAAAGCCAGGTCTCACAATCTAGTAGTTGACGTATAATAATAATAATTCCTCTTGTACCGTTATACGTTACATAGGACCTGCAAGTAATTTCTCCATACCGCTCTATCCTGGGCAACTCGCTCAATCTCCTCCATGGAACTGAGACTGATATTTCCTGCCTCTCTCAGCAAAGTTCGTTTCAGGGTCTCTTTAGGTCGACCTCTCTTTCTTGAACCCTTTGTATCCCACTTCAATGCCTGCTTTGATATTCGTTGATCATTTCTCCTCAAGGTGTGTCCAACATATCTCCATCTTCTCTTTCTTATAACAGTTGTCACTAGTGGTTGACCAGACATGTCTCTGATTTCATCACTTCTTCTGAATTCGTTCCATTTTATATTCATTATTTTTCGCAGACTTCTATTTTCAAATGTATTCAACTTGAGTAGTTGACGTGGATTGGTTTAAATGAAAATCTTCTTTAAGGCCACACTCTATGAGGGTGTTCAAAATATCAGCTCTATCCATTGGCTGGCACCCCTGATATGGTGGAAACCATCTTGTTACCAGTGCAACATAGAGCTGTTAATATCACTCTCCATAACATTTTTATTCTGAGTTATTGTTTATGGGTGTGTTCATGATACTCTGACCTTCTCTTTCTCACTAGATACTTTTTAGTTTCCCACACTTCTCTTTCCCTGTGGTTCCAGTCAAGTACATATCTGATTATGTTGTGTAGTTGTTTTATGAGAGTATATTCAATCCATCACCACATTTTATCTTTAAACGTCACACCTATTGTATTTCTGTTGTTTTCTTTCCCTGTGGTTCCAGTCAAGTACATATCTGGTTATGTTGTGTAGTTGTTTTCTGAATGTATATTCAGAACGGACCAGGTCTTTATATATTTCGACTACGTACCGGACACTGCAGACTCAACGAACACTTACATAGACTAGGAATAAGTCAAACAGCTCTCTGCCAGTGTCACCAGGCAGAACAGACACCAGAGCATATCCTGCAAGACTGTCCTCTCCTGGATGAGCTGAGAAGCAACATGTGGCTACACCTAGTCGACCTGAAAACTAAGCTTTGGGAAACCTGACAGACCTGAAGCTGACTGCCCAGTTTGTGGTTCACAGTAAATTAAGCACATGACCAGAGATCGCTGAAGAAGAAGAATGTATATTGAATCTGTCACCACATGTACTATCTGTCTGTCCTGCTCTCTTCAACAATTTTCTGTTTATTGTAACTTCTCAAACAGGTTGCAGATAACAAAGTTGATAACTTGCATCGCTAGTGACTGCATGCAGTGGACATTGCATGGTTCATGGCCAGTTTCTGTCAACATATTGTTGGTATGCACACTGTACGCTGTTGGACTACATATAACCATGAGGGATCTTCTTCTTCTTCCAACGTTCCATATCGACCACTTGTCAACCACTCTGTGTGATTTTTATGTGATCTGAAACTAAGAGTGATTGTACGTTGTGCAAGTTATGCGCCTACAAGTAGGCCAGCACATCTGATTTCTGTGCTGTTTTTATTTACTAGGGTAGCATCCTAGGGCCTACATCAGTTGCCTCTTACGACATGCATTGTAGGTTGCAGTGGTACTATTCTTTGCTTCCACTGCAGACCCCGGCACCACACGGGCGGGAAGGGAGATAAATTACAAGTACATCTGAAATCAAAGTAAGACTCACCAGAATGGGAAAGGGATATTGATGATAAGGAATAAGAAGACTTCATGGAAAATCCAGAGACACCATAACTACGCATGGGTTTATAGTGGGTAAACCAATAAAACAACAGTTTTAACAATATGATTGATATGAGGGAGACATCTGTTAGTGAATGTCTGCAGTTTGTTTCCAATATTCTTGGTCATCAGTCAAATAACAAGACAGACTTAATGTTTGTATTCAAAAGTCTTAACTTATTTCCCTCAGAGAATGCATCCATCTTTTCTGTAGTCTTTCTTTTCTTCTCTTTGTCAGGGTAACTCAATCCGCAAACGTCTTTCTCTTCTTTGTCGGTATAACTTTCTCCGCAAATGACTTTCTCTTCTTTGTCTGTATAACTTTCTCCGCATATGACTTTCTCTTCTTTGTCTGTATAACTTTCTCCGCATATGACTTTCTCTTCTTTGTCTGTATAACTTTCTCCGCATATGACTTTCTCTTCTTCTCTTTGTCAGTATAACTCTCTCTATAAAGGTTCTTCTCTTTGTCAGTATAACTCTCTCTATAAAGGTTCTTCTCTTTGTCAGTATAACTCTCTCTATAAAGGTTCTTCTCTTTGTCAGTATAACTCTCTCTATAAAGGTTCTTCTCTTTGTCGGAATAACTTTCTCCATAAAGATCTTTCTCTTCTCTTCTTTAGTAATAACTCTCTCTAGAAAGGTCTTCTCTAGCACTTCTTGTCCTTGTGTTCAAAACACTTAGATTATCACATTCTTATTGACAGCATTAGTTTTCTGGAACTTTGTGTACCTTCTGCATGAGTTGATAATCAAACGAAAACATATGTACATGATATGAACAGAATAAACAAACAGAACTGACAGAAAATTCAGATCTAACATAAAACAAGGATCTTGATAATTAAGCTGTCTATGATCCAAATAATTGCACAATCAAAGTGCAAATCATGATTCAAATAGTTGCACAATCAAAGTGAAATCATGATTCAAATAGTTGCACAATCAAAGTTAAATCAGGGGAAGTTGGATTGTTGTGTGTGTATGTGTGGAAAACTCTACAAATGCAATGAAAACCAACATTTATCAGATACAATCTTTCAACAAATCTTTTGACTGAAACGTTGATGTGTATTGTTACTGTTTTTGTATTTTGTTAAACTATAATACTTTGTTTTTACGTGTGTCACCATTGCTACATAGTTTTACTGCAGTCTTCCCTTATATCGATAATCGTTAAACACAACATGAAGGATTTAATCTTATCTTATCTTAACCACATTTGCCGTGAAGCGTCATGGGGAGAGTTAGTTTTATATCTTGTGCCAGGTGTGTTGCGCTTGACGTTGTGAGTCCATGCTTTCACAGGGACTGAGATGTTATCTATCCATCGTGTTCTTGGCCTGCCTCGTGCTCTGTGCCCTGAGTGTCGATTATTGTAGGCACGTGATGGTAGTAAATATGGTTCCATTCTCATTAGATGGCCGAAGAATTTAATGAAATTATGAAAATCGTGGCATATCCAATACAGGACGTAGACATCAACACAGTAAACAAGTCGTTGAATTTCGATGAAATTATAAGGGAAGCAAATGCTACTGTTAAGAAAACAAAAACGATTTAGTCACTTATGTCCCTTGCAATGATAGTTGTAAATGCAGTGCTAACTTGATAAATATTTTATCCCTTTCAACCATGGCAACCTGTACCTTAAATATCTCTTCCCCGGAGCTCCTGAACAAAAACAGCCAATATCAGTTAGAAAAGAACATAATAATTTAGCTCACTTAAGTGCTCTATAATTTGTTATTGACTTACCCCATCTTCTCCGTTATTCCTGCTTATTATATATTTGCAGAATACTAACATTAAAATTTATTTGATTTAATATGTGGATACGCCATGAATACTCCAATATATGAAGATTTGTCTCCATATTGAACATATATAACTTGAATATCAATCGATTAAAACAATTCTTTGTCGTCTAAATGATCATCTTATCTCACTTTCTATATCCTTATTAGAATAATCATATTCTAAGTCTAATTTATTTTCAGATTCATTCTCTCTATCTCTCGTGATCACCGCCCAGACCGATGTACGAGATTTCCTCATAAATTCTATTCAAGTGGAAATCTGATTCATGCAGCCTTAGCATTGGGTGTGTTTTACGTCACATCTTCAGCACCATTTGGAGCTCTGGTGCTTATCTTTCGGCGATGTGTCCTGTTTCAGCCAGCGTTTACTCGATTCGCTCTCCGTTCTGTAGCCATCTAGTGTTTTTACGGTGTGGGA
This sequence comes from Arion vulgaris, assembly GCA_020796225.1. NCBI lineage: Eukaryota > Metazoa > Mollusca > Gastropoda > Stylommatophora > Arionidae > Arion > Arion vulgaris. Next base: position 28,183,001 of record CM036769.1, read on the forward strand.
TAGCTAGCCCCACTCCCAACCTCCTTAGTCACCTCTTATGATATGCGTGGCAGGTAACAGTGGTTCTATTCTTTACGTCCCAATTTGGGCCACGATAACTACTCGGGCGCGATTTATTCAAATTAAGTTCAACATCTTGATCTGTTATTATACTTTTAGAATTACCATTTTGGAAAAATTTCGAACATCTTTTAAACATTAAAATGCCCGTCTGCCCAGCGTGTTCGTAGCGCGTTGGACTACGGGTGACTATCCCTCTGTGTGTGTGGGTTCAATTACGCGGGATGGCAGAAAAAGCCACAGATTCCCCAGATTTTACGGTGTTCGTGGCACCAAACCGGAGGGTTATGATGTCCATGGCACCAAGCCGAAGAGCTGAAAAGCTCAAGTGCTTCTGGATCAAAAAAAAACCCCCCATTAAAATACTTAACTAATTATCTTATCAGTACACACAAAAATCACACAACATTGTCCGTCATCTCACAAAACTATCTAGAACATGTGAGTTGTGTTTGATGTCACATTTGTACACAATTTATTTACAAATACCAACAAATAATAAAAGATATTCTCAGACCGATATATCGGAGCTCGAGTATGCAAAGCTTACATTCAATCCTGAAATACCGGGAGCCCAGGTTCTACGGGTTAAAGAAATGGACAATGATTACACTCAACCTTTCTGAGCTTTGAGTGACCCTAAGGATGTTCAGTCACTTAAGAGGTTGTTGTGACTAAAGAGGTTGTGATGGCTTAAGAGGTTGTGATGACTAAAGAGGTTGTGATGGCTTAAGAGGTTGTAATGACTAAAGAGCTAATCATGAATTAAGAGGTTGATGTGACTAAAGAGCTAGCGATGACTTGAAGAGGTTGTGATGACTTAAGAGGTTGTGATGACTAAAGAGCTAATCATGAATTAAGAGGTTGATGTGACTAAAGAGCTAGTGATGACTTAAGAGGTTGTGATGACTTATGAGTTAGCGATGACTTAAGAGGTTGTAATGACTAAAGAGGTTGTTGTGATGAAAGAACTAGTGATGACTTAAGAGGTTGATGTGACTAAAGAGGGTGATGTGACTAAAGAGGTTGTGATGACTTAAGAGGTAAGAGGTTGTAGTGACTAAAGAAGTTGAGCATCTAAGGAGATTGTGATGCATTGGGCCAGTATTAATTTGTCACCATCTTGTCATTGTATACATTATTCCAACAAGAAAGTCTTATTGACATATATTAGTAGAACATATTATCAAGTATAAGCAGTATTACCATCATCATCATTACTGTTCATACCATCAACATCAGTTTCATTTTTAACACTTCCAACATCATCATCATCATCAGTATCATCATTATTATCATCAACAACAGTTCCATCATCATCATGTGAGCTAAGCATTGCTTTAATTGCTCTGGCTCTCATCTCAAGTTCCAGTAGCTCCATCTGGTCCATCATGATTGAAGGCAAGACCCCATCTTCTGATCCAGTGGCTTGCATGGAAGCCCCCAAGTCTCTTGCGATGTCCTCCATGCTTGCCATCTCGTCGTCATCTTCCATGTCCTCATCCCCATCACTCATCGGTTCTTGTTTGACTAGTGTGTCGTGGGAGTCGTCTCTCTAGAAAATGTAGCAACATTAAATTAGACAATACAGACTGTTCAAATTATGTAAACATTGTTTCTAACTACAACATGATCGAGAGAGCTCATCGCTATAAACACATACACAAACACATATGTAATGACCTCCCTCCCAGACACACACACACACATGCACGCAAGTCGTACATAAGTTCTCTCTCTTTTTCACACACACTCATATGCAAGCATATACATGTGCTCACACACACATACAATCACTTACACACATCTCACAAATATGAAAAAAGGACATAAAGCCAAAGAACTGACGTTATTGCACAGAGTTTTACCCCATATGGCTCAGCCATGCTCTGCAGAAATGACACACCACCTGCTGAGAGTATAGCACACAGCACAAACTCCGTAGCTCCAGCAACAATCCTAGAGTTCTCTGGGAAAAATACACCCATTAACAGAATGGCACAGTCCAGATTTGAACTCACTGCCTTTGGAACGCAAGGAAAGGGTTTAACCACAGAGACCTCAATCTCTCTCATATATGCACATATATCTACTGTCACACACACACACACACACACACAAACATATAGCTATATACATAAACTCTGATTTTCCCATATATTTCAAAACTGTTTGGATATACATCTATATTTATTTATATCACTAACATCTTCAGTGATTCAAGAAATGCTTGAGGTCTGGTACTTCTTCTTCTCAATGTCATGTAGCAATGATATTGTACATAGCAATGAAGAGTTGAGGGTTGTCTGTCATGTAGCAATGATATTGTACATAGCAATGAAGAGTTGAGGGTTGTCTGTCATGTAGCAATGATATTGTACATAGCAATGAAGAGTTGAGGTTGTCTGTCATGTAGCAATCAGTGGCGCTCGTCATTAAGGGTCAGTGGGGCCGGGCCCCACCAAAAATATGTGTAAAGTGTATTTATTATTTTATAAATTAAAATAGAACCTAATCCAAAACCATGATTTTTCCAAAAATGTGTGTCTGGCCCGCCAACAAAAATTGGCAAGACCGCCACCGTAGCAATGATATTGTACGTAGGAATGAAGAGTTGAGGGTTGTCTGGTAATTTTCTATTCCCCGCCTGCACAGTAGCAAAAATTGAACTGTCTTAGAGCTAGAGGATGGGGGGTTTATTTCTTGTTGTTGATCAATATCGCAGGGCAAAGTGGAGCATACAGGACAACTACTTCTATTTTGAGGATAGAGGTTGAAGCTTTTACTGCTGCCCTCCATTGGCTCTCTGGGACTTCATCTACTGGGCCAGTTGTTGTATCTGACTCTCAGTTGATGCTTCACAAGATCAAAAGGGCAGGTTTCAGTATGAATGGATGTTGTCTAAAGAAGTTTCTAATCTCCAGAGGCTTACGTGGATATACTGTCCTGGGCATATGGGTGTTTACGGTAATGAGAGAGCGAACAGGCTTGCATCAACAGTATCAATCGTTGGGGAATAGAAGTTGGATAAGGGGGATGTTCTTCAGTCTCTTTGTGACTGTATGTTGGATGATGACACTAAAATAGATGTTGAATCGATCCACCAATTTAAGCAGTTTGGAGTTACCCGTTGTATAAGTAGAACTGGATGCCTGGGGAGGGGGAGAGTGAGGAGTGTTTTATCAGTAAGCCACAGGAACCATCAGTATGCCCACTCTTCAATATCTGTTGGGGGTAGACTGAGCCCCTATGGGTCTGCCGGAGTGCAATGACGTTAGTTTAGTAACCAATAACAGCAGACAAGATGCTCATTCACAAAACGCTGATTAATATGCATATAAGATATAAATATTGACAGATGGGCAGATTTATAGAAAAGAAAACCTCACTTTATGTTACCAAATACACAGAGGTAGACTGAAGATTTTCTTTTTTCTCTCTGCTCTATATGGCGTAGAGGTAAGTTGATTGCATCTCAGACCAAAAGTACTGATCTGTTTCCGCGTAGAACAATCTATATATTTTTTATGCAATGAGAAAACATCAAATAACATTTTTTGAAATGTATGAACTATGAAATAAATGTGCTGAAATTCTACATTATCAAAGATCAGCTGACCTGTTCTTCCTTGGTAACCAGTTCTCCATCCTCTGATCCTGATGTGTATGTCTCTGGTTGATCTTCATCTTCATTCTCTCCTTCACCATCATCCCCAGAGTCCGGGGGTTCCAGTTTGACTTTTACCAGAGCTGAGGGTTCCTGGGTGAAGAGTTCAAATATTGGGTAATGATTTTTCTTAGATATTAGTTTTAATATGAAAGTACAACATGAAGCTTTAGTGTGGTCAAGTGAACAGGATGAAGTGACTAATGAACAGTATGAAGTGAATTGTGGACACAATGAAACAAGCAGTGAAGCTAATGTAACAGTGGGCATAATGAAGTGAATAATGAATATGATGAAGTGAATAGTGACCAGGATGAAGTGAATAGTAAGCACGATGAAACAAACTGAACATAATGCACTGAATAGTGAACACGATGAAACAAACTGGACATGATGAAGTGAATTGAACACAATGAAACAAATTGAACATAATGAAGTGAATAGTGAACATGATGAAACAAACTGAACATGATGAAGTGAATAGTGAGCACAATGAAACAAATTGTGAACATAATGAAGTGAATAGTAGACAGGATAAAGTGAATAATAAACATGACAAAGCAAATAGTGAACATGATGGAGGAGTAAATAGTGAACATGAAGAAGTGAATAGTCAACATGAGGAAGTGAATAGTTAACATGCTGAAGTTATTACTGGATAGGACGAAGTGAATAGTGAACATGATGAAGAGGTGAATAGTGAACACGAGGAAGTGAATAGTGAACACGAGGAAGTGAATAGTGAACACGAGGAAGTGAATAGTGAACATGAGAAAGTGAATAGTGAACATGAGGAAATGAATAGTGAACATGAGGAAATGAATAGTGAACATGAGGAAGTGAACAGTCATTCTTTTGAATGAGAGCTGTTTGGAATTTGTTTAATTTAGTTGTCTATTGGCTAAATGACAGCTCCCAGCGTTTGACCACGATCTAGTGGGCACTAGACTTTGAACTTAGCCAAAAGACCGAGAAGCGATACACAAATTTGCTGCATATCCATAATCGGTTGTATAATGACGTTATAAACTGGAGATAAGTCGGGCCAGGAACTTGTACATTGAGAATATGTCACAATTTGATAGATTAGAATGTCTGGGTGAAATGTGACGCTATCTCTAGAATGTGTGGGGGCACACCAGATAAATATTGGCTAAAACATCTTCAACGCACACACATAAACATCAGCGTCGTCAGGTTAAACAGAAATGTGTAAATAAATGTGGAGAGATCATCATGATTTTCAGGATATGAAATTTAGTGAGTTATTTCCCTTACACCGTTGATGACGTGATATTCGAAAACTATCGCTCGTGTGTTGCCAGAACTCACAAGGGGAGCTAAGAATAGTAACAATGCGACTTACAAGGCAAATCGCTATGGGGCTTAGTGAAACTATCATAGTAAATAAAAAGCGTCACAGAAATCGGATGTGCTGGCCTACTTGTAGGCGCATAACTGGCACAAAGTATAATAGCGCTTAGGCTTGCATCACATACTAATCACACAGAGTGGTTAACAAGTGGTCGATGTGAAGCGTTTGAATAAAAAGGAATTGTTTATATTAGTAATTTAATCTAACTCTAAAGTCAGAGTAATGTTAGTTTAATGGCAAGGGAGACTTGTGATAAGGAAAGCAAGCTAATGTTCGCCAATCACACCACTAGCCCATTTAGTAGCTTTTCACATGAAACGTTTTCTCTTTGTACATACACTTACAAACTTTTATCATAGTTACTTTATATATATATATATTGGATATTCTAGAGGGTGTTCAACTTAAAAGCAGCCTGTGAATGGAGCTAATCTGGCATATATGCATGGAAATGGGAAGGTTCAGTTATGACGTAGTATATGTCAAGGTTGTGTGATGGTGTGTAATTGTAGTGCGGAAGGGGCGATGAACAAATGTGACGTGGGACAAGCTAGTCAGAACCGGTTTAAATAGTAAATAGACGAGATGCAATGCGTACCTGGCAAATTTATATTTATCACTGGGGTTACTTTTAAGTTGAACACTCTGCACATGGCCAACTCACAACTGGTAATAGACAACATGTGCGCCCATTGTTACACCATTATGACTAATACCTGCAAGCGTGATCTAATTTCATGCAGCATAAACAAAGAAAATTGGTATCGGTAGACCAAAGGCAGGTAGACGTAGCGAGCGGCAGTGAGGAATGACTCAAAAAGAAAAGAAGAAAACCACCATCACATATGGAGGCAAAAGAGACCGCAGAGGGCAGAGAGAACATCATCTGTATCAGCTCCAGTTTCCGGTTACACCTGCAGCAGCACTAGTAAGGATTGCCACTAAAGAACACACCATTACAGCCACAACCGACATTGTGATTCAGCACAGAACAAACTACGTGACGCAGAACCCATTAGAACAGAAACAAAGAGACCAGTGAGTAAATGAATATATGATATATATATATATATATGGCCTTTTTCATCTTTACAGTCGGTCAATTTGTGTTTTTTTCTTTGGTATGCAGCTGATACGGATGGGAGTATGGGGGCGGGGGTGCATTGCCCATTTTGCACAAACTACCCTCTCTACCCTACTGTTTAATCCAAAGGAAAGACAGAGTCCATAGGTTTGGAATCAAGCAGGGGATGTCAGAAGATGGAATAGAATACACACATGGCCATCAACTGCTTTAGCGTCTCTCCTTCTGGATTTGTGGTCAAGGTTTACTCCTCTAGTCCTCTGCATAGCTGTGATGACCTATAGGGCAGTGGGGGATTTTCTATTAGGGTTTACTCCTAGCCTTTAGCTCTCCCGAGCACCCCCAACCAAGGCAGTGGGTTTAACAGTTGCAGATGGTACCGTCTACTGTCATACGGTAGCAGATGAATCATCTGATCTGACTATATATATATATCTATATCAATGTGATATCTACTATAAACGACGTAAACACAGAACCATTGTATGATTAACACAGTCTTGGTGTTATAAAGAAAATGTGCCTAGAACTCGCTAACATTAATGGAAGGAGAGGTGAAACTATCTTCTTCTTCTTTGCGTTCGTTCTTTACTACCAATTTTAATCACTCTTTGTGATATGTTTGATCTTTGCCAAAAACGTGTATACGTTGCACAGTGGTTTGGTAGGCCCTAAACGCATAGACTTCTACGCGTTTAGGACATGTGCATCCGATTTCAGCCAAACTCCTTAATCGCCTCTTACGACATGCGTGGCAGGTAACAGTGGTTATATTCTTTACACACCAAATTTGGGCCCCGGTAACCACTCGGAAGAAGAAGAAGAATGATCTATTTTTAATATTTGAACAAATCACTATACACTCACCTCTGTGTGTGTTCTCTGTATATTCCTGGTAGAGAAACAAAATACAATATTAGGAACATACAAACGTATAACCCTAAAGCTTACAGCCGTGTTAAGTATCAATGTCCTGTCTCTGCACAACTACTTGGATTCTCCAAAAAGAGTTCATCCTTATTGTTCATGTTTGTTGGCCTACAGGCTCTGATGTAACCAATAAAAGGCTCGTCTTTATGTTGGAAGAGGCGTGCCTCGCTTAAAGAGGCTTCAATCCCTTACATAACAAACATACAAATGCCATACCGTCATGTCTTAGTAAGAACAACGGATTTATTACATTAAGATGTTCTAAACAAAGCTAGACCACATATCTTTGCTAAACTGGTTCGGAAAGAATTTCTAGAGTCAAATTTATGTTGTACTGCCCGACTGATACTCTCTATATATACATCTTATACAAACACCCACACATAAACACATACACATTGCGTTGGTTTGACAAGTGTCGTGATGACATCAGAACCTACCTGGCGGCAATCTCCTGATGGACGGATGTGGAGTCGGCAGGGTGACCCTCCACCTGTACCTCACCTGTCGCTGGCTGCTGGGACAGATCATCTGTTAAGACAAAGAACACATATAACCTGTGAACTAATGAGATATATAACCTGTGAACTAATGAGATATATAACCTGTGAACTAATGAGACATATAACCTGTGAACTAATGAGATATATAACCTGTGAACTAATGAGATATATAACCTGTGAACTAATGAGACATATAACCTGTGAACTAATGAGATATATAACCTGTGAACTAATGAGACATATAACCTGTGAACTAATGAGATATATAACCTGTGAACTAATGAGACATATAACCTGTGAACTAATGAGATATATAACCTGTGAACTAATGAGACATATAACCTGTGAACTAATGAGATATATAACCTGTGAACTAATGAGATATATAACCTGTGAACTAATGAGACATATAACCTGTGAACTAATGAGATATATAACCTGTAAACTAATGATACATACAACCTGTGAACTAATGAGATATATAACCTGTGAACTAATGAGACATATAACCTGTGAACTAATGAGATATATAACCTGTGAACTAATGAGACATATAACCTGTGAACTAATGAGATATATAACCTGTGAACTAATGAGACATATAACCTGTGAACTAATGAGATATATAACCTGTGAACTAATAGGACATATAACCTGTGAACTAATGAGATATATAACCTGTGAACTAATGAGACATATAACCTGTGAACTAATGAGATATATAACCTGTGAACTAATGAGATATATAACCTGTGAACTAATGAGATATAAATCCATTCTCTTTAACATCGAAGAACATGTTCATCTTTACAGGAACCAAGCGCGTAATATATTTCGAAGAATAGGGATCTGTCGTAATCTTGAACTTAATGTGAAGAATGCTACTTAGATCTTACGTTACAGCGAACTTTGACCGTAGTATTCTGCAACTATGAATGCACAGAGAGTGTATCATAATTAATACCCCTTCATGCAATAGATGAGCATGACAATCGTATAGTGAAGATTTAGACCGGATCGTTTTATGGGTATGATAGGTTAGGTTAACTGAAACCATGGCATATCCTTTACAGGACTTATCCATCAACCACAGTAAAGGAATCGTCGATTGTCTAGGCCCCATCTTATACGTTCAGTAGTTTGTCATTGCTTTCTGAACGGCGAGGTCTATTTTTACAGTTCGTAAAAATCCAAGAAAACGAATTTGCTTCCAAACTTTCCAGCCGCTGAGTTTTGAACCAGGTACGCTTAGGTTGTGATCGAGCTCACTACTACTTATGCTACAGACGCTCACTGGGTTAACTACCCGTCCTTGATGAAGAGGCATTAATCTTTAGAAGCTTAGTATGTTAGTATATAAGATAATGATTCTATCATCGTTTGAGAATGGAGAATGGACAATATTTTTGTATGTGTACTTGGGAAAAAGATATGATATAAGGGCATGAGAAAAACCAAGAATAAGATGGATAGACAACAAAAACAAAATATGATGATTAGATAGGCTCACTACAGAAAGGTGTTACAAAAACGTTCTTTGAACATCCCAGACAGAGGAAAAAAATAAAAACATCCTACAAGACCTGCGTATCAAGGAGCATTGGCTCATAAATAACATCATGTCTCGGAGGCTGAAATATTTTGGTCACGTTAAACGTCATAGTGGTTTGGAGAGAAAGGTAATAGAAGGTATGGTTTCTGGAGTACGAGGCAAGGGACGAACAAGACGAAGATGGAAGCGTAAGAACTTACGAGTGACAGAAAGTTGTTCAGTCGGGCTGTTATGAAAGCGACGTTCCGCACGGGACATACTACTACTACTACTTGAAGGCACACTACAACCTCTGCCACAAACTTGTTCTAATGACACCAACTATGTTCCGCACGGGACATGCTATTACTACCTGAAGGCTCACTACAACCTCTGCCACAAACTTGTTTTAATGACACCAACTATGTTCCGCATGACACTTCACAGAAATAGTGCTTAGACAAGAGAAGACACGAATAAACATCAAACTTAGAAGACAAAACAAAAGAAAACTGCAATTTACTTTCCGCACAATTACAAGTCAGGTAAAAACAAACATTTATTTTCCAAGTAAATGACAATCTTGGTTACCTTTGTATTCAAGCGGGCTTCTATTCGGGAGATCAGGGTTAGATCCCCATTAAGGAAAGCGAGTTTGTTTTCTGTCGGGGCATAAAATACCCTAACCTGAATATTATTGAGGTGATTGTACTAGCCATGTGACCATTAAAATCCTCATGCTGATGTCCCTCTTGTCCTAGACCGCCTGAAAAAGCGGTATTAGAGGAAGCAAAGAAACAAGAAGAAGATGAGGCACATACATGATACAATCTATGATCCACAATGCATGAACCATTTCTCGGCTTGAAGTTCTGGGTCGTATGGTCCGATAAGACATCATCATCATCAGGTACCGTGCCGGTTGGCGCAGGCGATTATGCATCTCTACAAATCTCTGTCTTAGGTGTTTGCTATCAACTCAGATGTTGACGCTCTACCGTGCCATGAAGTCAGACTATCCAACATTTTCTCTCTTCCTCTGTCTCGTTTACCCTCGATTTTACCGGTTGTTACAATATGTTCTAAACCTCCCTCCTCATCACATGTCCGAAAAATGATGACTGCCACTTTCTTATATTGATGATAAGCTTTCTCTGTCTTGATCTCATTCAACACCTCAACATTAGTCATTTTAGCAGTCCATGGGATTCTCAACATTCTTCTGTAAAACCACATCTTCTATGTGGCCCTCAGAGATTTTTCGATCTGTGTGTCCATTGTCCATGACTCGCATCCGTATGCCAGTATTGGTTCTATGTAGCACTGAATAACTCGCATTCTGATCGCAATTGACAACGACTTGTTGCAGATAATGCTTCTCATTTTCAGGAACGGTGTTTTCGCATGTCCTATTTTGCTCTTTATTTCTGATCGGCATCTGCCATCTGATGTTACCAGGACTCCGAGGTATTTAAATTGCAGTACTTGTCTTTACATAGATATGTAGTCCCATAAGTATAGCAACGATAACGTATGGCTAAGATGACGTATATGTGTGGTGAGGTATAGCAACAATAACGTACGGCTAAGATACGTGTGACATGTATGTGTGTGAGGTATAGTTTAAATAAAAATGGCACTGACTGTAATGACATGACTGACACATGGCTGACACATGGCAGACATTGTAAATGGAAATCGTGGCGTCTCCTTTACAGGACGTCGTTACCAACCACAGCAAACGACTCCTTGAGTTTCTATGCACCACTTATAAGTTCAGTAGTTTGCCAATGTTTTCTGAACGATGAGGTCTATTCTTAACGTTCGTAAAAATCTACGGGAACAAATTTGCTTACAAACTGCCTCCCGCGGAGTTTGAACCAGGTTTAAAAGGATTGACTACATTGCACCAGGTTTTACCCCATATAGCTCGGTACCTCTCCGCAGAAATGCACGCCACCTGCCGAGAGTATTACACAAAGCACGAACTCCGTAGCTCCGGCAACAATCCTAAGTACGCTTGAACCAGGTACGCTTGGGTTATGATCGAGCACACTACTGCTTAAGCTACAGACGCCCACTTGGCAGCCATTATGAGCAATATATTCTCAATGCAGTCAAGCGTATAATGACAAGGCTAAACTAATTAACAAAACGATCAATATGTTGAAAATAAAACACAGTACACGGAAGACTATATATATAGTCGACAAACGTTGCTTAGCAACACATGAATTGAGACAAATTACAAAGTCAAGAACACCGTAAACCTATCAGGAACATTGTAATATATTTAATGAGGACCAACTACAAAATATAAACTTATCAGGAACATTGTAAAATATTTAATGAGCACCAACTACAAAATATAAACTTATCAGGAACATTGTAATATATTTAATGAGCACCAATTACAAAATATAAACTTATCAGGAACATTGTAATATATTTAATGAGCACCAACTACAAAATATAAACCAGGAACATTGTAATATATTTAATGAGACCTATTACAAAATATAAACCAGGAACATTGTAATATATTTAATGAGACCTACTACAAAATATAAACCTATCAGGAACATTGTAATATATTTAATGAGGACCAACTACAAAATATAAACCAGGAACATTGTAATATATTTAATGAGCACCAACTACAAAATATAAACTAGGAACATTGTAATATATTTAATGAGGACCAACTACAAAATATAAACCAGGAACATTGTAATATATTTAATGAGGACCAACTACAAAATATAAACCAGGAACATTGTAATATATTTAATGAGACCTACTACAAAATATAAACCAGGAACATTATAATATATTTAATGAGCACCAACTGCAAAATATAAACCAGGAACATTGTAATATATTTAATGAGACCTACTACAAAATATAAACCAGGAACATTATAATATATTTAATGAGCACCAACTACAAAATAGAAATCAATACTGAATATAAAATTAAAGACTGTTAGAATAACTCAGTCAGAGACGTATAACACATATAAGTATTGATATATTACTGCTTATTTGGTCAATAACGAAAATCCAGTCCTTCGAAACGAAATGCTACAGATAGATTCTACGAATACAATGAACAGATAAAATGAAAGAATACCGATGTCATGAAAGAACTGAATGTTAAAGACAATTGGCTGATAAACAATATACTATACAGAAAAATTAGATACTTTGGACACATCAAGCGTCAAGATGGCCTGGAGAGAAAACAGTATTGGAGGGCATGGTCCCAGGACGCAGAGGCAGACCAACAAGAAGATGGCTACAAGATATTAAAGAAACCATGAATATGACCATCGACGAAGTGGGTGAACTAGCTAGAGACAGAGTGAATTTTAGATGCGTTGCAAAGAGAGCAACGCCCTATAAAGGACACGCACCTTGATGATCTGGTCATTAATGTCTTCAAGTTTCAACAGAATATTAGAAACACGATTTCCTTCACAAAGTAGATATTAATTTCTTCAAGTTTCAACAGAATATTAGAAACACGATTTCCTTCACAAGGTAGATATAACATAAGTGTAGATTATAATAATAATAATAATTCCTCTCGTACCGTTATACGTTACATAGGGCCTGCAAGCAATTTCTCCATACCGCTCTATCCTGGGCAACTCGCTCAATCTCCTCCATAGAACTGAGACCGATATTTCCTGCCTCTCTCAGCAAAGTTCGCTTCAGGGTCTCCTTAGATCGACCTCTCTTTCTTGAACCCTTTGCATCCCACTTCAATGCCTGCTTTGATATTCTTTGATTATTTCTCCTCAAGGTGTGCCCAACATATCTCCATCTTCTCTTTCTTATAACAGTTGTCACTAGTGGTTGACCAGACATGTCTCTGATTTCATCACTTCTGAATTCGTTCCATTTTATATTCATTATTTTTCGCAGACATCTATTTTCAAATGCATTCAACTTGCTTTCTATATCTTTAGTCATTTTCCAACTCTCGCTGGCATATGTTAGGATTGATACAACATTTGAATTGACAATTTGTAATTTAGTTTTAATACTATATAACTTGCAGTTCCATATTTTATTTAGACTTTTAAAAGCTGATGTTGCTTTGCCAATTCGTATCATAATTTCTTTTTAACATTTCCTGTGCAATCAAAATTGCTACCCAAATAGGTGAACTGCTCTGTTATTTTTATCATTTTAGACTCCAGTGTGATATCTGCATTACTTGCCATAGGTGTCTTCATTATATTTGTTTTTTCATAGCTTATCTGCAGTCCAACTTTTGATGCTATAGATGACAAGTTGTCTGTTTTTCTTTGCATATCTTGGTTGTTTCTACTTAAAAGGCAATATCATCTGCAAAATCCAAATCTTCTAGTTGACTATTTTCTACCCAATCAATGCCAGTTTCGTCCCTGCAACATATTCGCATCACCCAGTCAATGGCCACTCCAAACAATAGCGGAGATAGAATACAGCCTTGCTTTACTCCGGTTTCAACCATAAACCAGTCGCTGTGTCCACCATCAGTGCGAACTGCACACTGTGAACCATCATAGAGGCTCTTTATAAAAGTGTAGATTATACGTAAGTATAATAAAATCTACATTGATCAACGAATATCAACGCAAACATTGATCAACGAATATCAACGCAAACATTGATCAACGAATATCAACGCAAACATTGATCAACGAATATCAACGCAAACATTGATCAACGAATATCAACGCAAACATTGATCAACGAATATCAACGCAAACATTGATCAAGGAATATCAACGCAAACATTGATCAACGAATATCAACGCAAACATTGATCAACGAATATCAACGCAAACATTGATCAACGAATATCAACGCAAACATTGATCAACGAATATCAACGCAAACATTGATCAACGAATATCAACGCAAACATTGATCAACGAATATCAACGCAAACATTGATCAACGATTATCAACGCAAACATTGATCAACGAATATCAACGCAAACATTGATCAACGAATATCAACGCAAACATTGATCAACGAATATCAACGCAAACATTGATCAACGAATATCAACGCAAACATTGATCAACGAATATCAACGCAAACATTGATCAACGAATATCAACGCAAACATTGATCAACGAATATCAACGCAAACATTGAAGTGGGATGCAAAGAGTTCAAGAAATAGAGAACAACCTATGGGACCCTGAAACGAACTTTGCCGAGAGAGGCAAGAAGTATCGGACTCAGTTCCATGAGGAGATTGAGCGAGTTGCCCAGGATAGAGCGGTATGGAGAAATTGCTAGCAGGCCCTATGTAACGTATAACGGTACGAGTGAAATTATTATTATTGATAATAGAATCTCGCATATAATAAGCACAAGAGTAATTAGAATATCACGGACAGAGATGAGAACACATGCTTTTGTTCTGCAACAGCTTGATGTTACAGAGAGGTAGTTAATTAAGATGGAACTGATGGTTTGAGCATGACCGCTGTGGAGGCACGACAATTGGCTTATTAGAGAAAGAAATTAAGAAAGACTGTTGAGGTGGCAAAGTTCTGCTCAGGACAAGCTATTTGATGATGATGGGCTATTAAAGAACATAAAATCAGGAAAATTAAATATTTCCGACACAACAAAAAGGACATGAGTGCTTAGAGAAGATAATTTTGGAGGGAATGCTGCCTAAAAGAAGAATGAGAGGCAGACCTAGACGAAGATGGGTGCAAGATGTCATTGATGATCTGAGAATGACTGTTGTTGACGCCGGTTATCTTGCATAGAATACTAAGTTTTTTTCCGGACTGCTGTCATGGGAGCCAAGTTCCAGAATGGACAAGCTACCTGATGATAATGATGATAATACGCACATATTCTACTCATTTTTGGAAGATAACATTTCGGTGAGCATTATACACGTGTATTAAAACCTGTGAACAACTGTTTGGTATGATGGTAACAATAGATGAACATGAGATGAAGCAGATTACAAGAGAAACAGACATAGCCTTACACATTCGTTCACAAGTAAACACAGCATGGGATGGAACTGATTGGAAAACAAATATGAAAATAATAAGAAATGCATATGAAATATTTCCACATGAAATATACTTATATACTGTTAGCATATTGTTATAGCTGTGACGTACAGTTAGAGTACGAACGTATAGTCATAGTTTTGACGTCTGGTTCATAATGATATACAAGTTTTTGAACTGTATCTAAAACAAAATTAGCGTATATTATTTTTAGGGGTCAGTAAAGAGAAGAAATGAAAATGAAAAAATAAAAAGATGGTACAGAGAAGAAACGAAAATGAACAAAGAAATTATCCAAGTTACAACACTAGAAAATATTGGTGTCATAGACGAAGTTTAGCAAAATGTTACTGTATAGTTTATATAATAATTAATGATAATTCATACACAATTAGTGAATAATGCTAATGAAAGCATGCACCATCTGGTGAAAGTCACTTGTCTATTGCATAACGGTTATCCCCTACCGTTCCTGTGTGACTCGAACCTAGTTTCGCTTGATGGATTCGAAAAAAAAATTATACTGCGAAACCATGAGGCTTTTACGCATAGACAGGAAAAATTCCTCTTTAAGGTATAATTGAAAAAAAAAATGATATGTGACAGGTGTGAATTATGTCAGGGACATGAACGACATCCATCACCTTCTAAGGCGATACTTGACACCACTTGAAACACCACTGCTAAATTAGTTCTTCTGTTTGGTGATTGGTTTCCATTGTGGTATATATAATAAAATATTGTCCATGATAGAGCGACTGCAGACAGACAAGTCAGATTCTCCTTCAGAAGTTCAAAAAGTTCAAAAACAAAGGGATAAAATTGTCGACAACCAGTAGAACAAAAGGATCTGTTTGCTGTCAATCAAAGACAGACACTCAGCCTTTGGTCTTAGAGGTTTTCCTTCTGCTGGATCAAATTACAGGGGTTTAAGTCTGGCTTTCCATGTTCGTTCATTATCTGGATTGAACGATAAGGACACACAACAAACGCGGAGAACAATGACGCAGAGAAATTAATACCAGAACAAAGTTAACAAACAAAGTCACAGAATGAAAAGAATGCGTACGATATCGAAAGCCTAGTCCTTCTCGTTATGTGTTTACTTCAGATTGCGTTTTGAAAGAGAGCAGATGCGCTAGTGAGAAATGCTGCGATTAAGAATGAGTCTTCTATGCACAAATGCGACATCATAAACGCTCTAAGAGAAAACATACACTCTGAAGATTTCAACGAAAAAGATAAAGGGTATTCTCTATCTCGGCTACACAAGTTATGCATACCGATAGGTGCGGCAAGACGGGAACACCATGAGAAATCTCAGTAGATACATCAACCAACACAGAACGGGAGTTGTTAGTCTAAACACACTGAGATACATGCTTGGGAGGAGATCAGAGCAATTACAAACATGTTCGATGTGCGATAAAGATGTTCATTAAACGAACGATGAAGATGTTCATTAAACGAACAATGAACATCGAACAAAGTTGTTAAAGTCTTTAGATGTCTATTTTGTCACTAGCCAAGCATTTGAGTGGAACACGCAAGGAAAACGAAAAAGAGGACGCCATAAACAGACATGGAGACGAAGTCTTCTTGAGGAACTTGAAGCCAGAGTTCTGAAGAAAACAGCCAGAGTTCTGGAGAAAAGTGTCGAACAACTGTTGAGACCCTATGCTCAACGAGGAGCGAGAGTAATAAGTAAGTAAAATGTTTACTTTGTAAACTTAAGCGCCAATTTCCGAGCAGCTGCAAAGTTCTAAAAAAAAAAAAAAACAGCGTTTGCAGAACTGAAAAGTAATGTAGATATCAAGCTAGAATTGAAAAAAGTATTTGATAAAACCGAAGCAGTTAACCAACCTATTTGAGTATCAATTTCTACTGAATGTGAGATAATAAACACAGAAAAACATACACTATGCTACGAATTGTGAAAACGAAAGTTGGAAAACGACAACATATGTAAGTTGATGCATTTGAAAATAGATGTCTGCAACATATATTGAACATAACATGGGATGAATTCAGAAGAGGTGATTCAATCATAGAAATATCTGGTCAACCCCTAGTATCAGCTGTTATAAGAGAGAGAAGATGGAGATATGTTGGGCATACCTTCAGAAGAAATAACAAAGCCGGCTTTGAAGTGGAAGGCAAAAGGATTGAAGAAAGAACGCCTTAGGTAAATCATGCAATAAACTTTACTGATTGAGACGAGAGATATCGTATGCAATTCCGTAGAGGAGATTGAACGAGTTGCTGAGGATAGAGCAATATGGAGAAATTGCATGCAATCCCTATGTAACGTATAACTACTATAAGAGAGGATTGATTGACTAATTGATTGGACAATCATTATTGTATTTCGGTCAGTAACCATGTGTGTTCTGATATCTTTCTTACACAGGAAGATCTCAGCGGCAATGCACCGGCGAGGGTACGCGATAAAATTCAGAAGATGGTGATAATATTCTGTAGGAATTTTATTTCTTAATCTTGCTAATGAATTTTGCCCGAAATGTGGCTTTCTAGATTGCTTCTCTCGATTTTGAACTGCCAAGGGTTCTTTTGAGATGAGCACAATGAGCTTTTTATCAAGAACCTCAGAGGAAGTAACGGAAGTAACGAATATGATCAACAAATAAACAGGGCACAGGTATTAAGAGCTTCCGAAAAAACAAATAGACAAACACGGGATTCGAACCACTCAAGGGTTCTTTTACGTGCTCAACTTGAACATAGGTCCTACGTTTTATCGTCCGTCTCCGATAAGACTAGGAATTCAATCTCACCTACACTGAGATCAATTGTCTCTAGAAAAACTATTCCGATGACTCCACGAGGGAGCGAGCCGAGTATATTTGGAACGAGAGGCGAGCGTCTAACCTCTACGTCACAGAGACTCCTTAAGAGAGGATTGCCCGTCTGCCCAGCGTGTTCGTAGCGCGTTGGACTACGGATGACAAGTCCTCTGTGAGTGCGGGTTCAATTTCGCGGACTGGCAGAAAAGCTACAGGTTCCCCAAAATTACGGTGTTCGTGGCACCGAACCGAATGGTTACGATGTCCATGACACCGAGCCGGAGAGCTTTCAGCTCAAGTGCTTCTGGATCGAAAAAAAAAAAAAAAATTATATACATTTTGGCAACTCGTAGTTTTACGTTCATGCACACATGCTATTGACCTTTTTGAGGACAAAAATATATAAAAACGTTAAAAAAAACGGCGGCTGGTCTGTTCTATCTGACTACATATTTAAATAGTGTCGATGCGCTTCATGAGCAGGACACACATTTGCATGAGTTTAATATGCGTTCAAACAGTGTACAGAGAGAATACTACAAAGACTTGCTTGCTAGTGAACATTTGTCACCATCCAAGCATAGCCACGAACAATTTACATACAGAAATGTCGGATTTTATGAGTGGCTCGTAAATGAGAATTTATTATAGCTAAATGATAGACAAGAAATAACTTACTCGGTTTTTTATTTTCTGTGATAAATCTGCGCAATAAATCATTCTGATTGTTGAGAGTGATCGAGATAAGTATATAGATAAATATGACAGACTAGGTAGATAGATAGACTAGACGATAGATGGATGGAATAATAGATGGATGATGATAGATGATACATAGATAAATGTTGATTGATAGATAGGATAGATAGAATAGATAGATAGATAGATAGATAGATAGATAGATAGATAGATAGATAGATAGATAGATAGATAGATAGATAGATAGATAGATAGATAGATAGATAGATAGATAGATAGATAGATAGATAGATAGATAGATAGATAGATAGATAGATAGATAGATAGATAGATAGATAGATAGATAGATAGATAGATAGATAGATAGATAGATAGATAGATAGATAGATAGATAGATAGATAGATAGATAGATAGATAGATAGATAGATAGATAGATAGATAGATAGATAGATAGATAGATAGATAGATAGATAGATAGATAGATAGATAGATAGATAGATAGATAGATAGATAGATAGATAGATAGATAGATAAGATAGATAGATAGATAGATAGATAGATAGATAGATAGATAGATATAGTAAGAGATTGATAAGACCTACAGATATAACAAATAGAAAAAGACAAAGTCTACATCTAGTAAGGAATTTCCTACATGGACAAGTGCCAGAAATCCAATGATCAGCTAATTACGACTAAGGCTAATCTCAGGAACGAAGCGCAATAAGACAGGTGTCATGAAAAGGAATCATGGAAGACGTGTCACAATACAGGTGTCTTGCGTGCCACGTCTTTAAATCTTTACATTCAGAGTGTATATTACAAATTCTGTTGTTGATTTTATTCCATGCCATGATTAAGATTATCTGTCCTGTAATCTACATCCTTCGCTATACTTGCTGTTGTGGAATTTGATGACAAGTAAGTATAATGACGACTTTTAAAGACTTCATTTGTTTAAGGAAATCTATGCAATCTTAATATAAACATTTAGTTGCAAATGCTGATCTGTGTAGGAAACAAGGAGGTATATGTGGCGTAGTGGTTATATGCTCATATCTCGTGTCAAAGTGACCAGGTTCGCACCCTTGTAGAGCCACCTAGATATTTTTCCAGAAATACTTGATCTCATTGTAGGTGAGATCGAGTTCCTAGTACTATCGGAGACGGACGATAAAACGTAGATGCCGTGTTCAATTTGAGCACGTAAAAGAACCATTGGCAGTCCAAAATCGAGAAGACCAGGCTAGACGCTCACTGCCCAGGCAAAATCGAGAAGACCAGGCTAGACGCTCGCTGCCCAGGCAAAATTCATTAGACCAGGCTAGACGCTCGCTGCCCAGGCAAAATCCATTAGAAAATATTTAAAATAATATTCCTACAGGAAATTCTTCTCCATCTTCAAAATTATATCGAGGACCCGTGCCTGTGCTACGGAGTTCATGCTCTGCAGCTGAGATCTTGTGTAAGAAAGAGATCGGAGTACACATGATTACTCACCAGTTCATGCACTGCAGCTGAGATCTTGTGTAAGAAAGAGATCGGAGTACACATGATTACTCACCAGTTCATGCACTGCAGCAGAGATCTTGTGTAAGAAAGAGATCGGAGTACACATGATTACTCACCGAAGTGCAATGATATTGGTCATATCAATCAATCAATGAATCAATCTGTGTAAGACATTGATATTGATGGCATGATGTTAGTTTAAATCAGGGCCGTACGGTATATTTTCTCAGTATGATGAAAGTCTTCGAAATGCCGCCCTTAAATGTTTTTCTTAAAAAAATTAACAATTGTGATTTTTGATTTCGCTGTTTATGCCGCCCACTTTACGATTCCGCCGGCTTTACGGTGCCGCTGCCGCCTTTACGGTGCTGCCTGATGAGGTCGCCCCTCTATATCATAGCACGGCACGACCCTGGTTTAAATAGATAATGCATGTAGCACATGTATGGTGGGTGGAGGCGTTTTAGAGAAGAGAAAGTGTATATGCATTGATGTTTTCATATGGCATGTTTTAGATCATCGAGCTTCTAGGTGGGTACCATCACACTGTGGAGTGCCAGGTAACGAGAAGGTAGACAAAGTTGCTAACAAGGCAGCCGAATGTGTACAGGTGGAAAACAAGATCACACACTTTGAAGAAAAAAACAGTTTTCGTGGACATTAGAAAAGAACCTAAACTATTCAACAATGACTACAACACACTTGACAGACAAGGACAGACTATCATCTTTCGACTCAGGATGGAACATAACAGACTGAACAAACACATACACAGACTACGATTGTATCCAACGCCTGTGTGTCCCTGTGGCACCGCTGAGCAAACCACAGAACATGTCCTGCAAGACTGTTCCCTGTATGTCCTCCCCAAAAAGGAATGATGGCTCTACAACTCAACATCCAACACTACATGACAACAGAGATGAGCTCCAGACAACAGTCGACTTCATCATATGACTGCAAGACTTTCTCCTGTATGTCCTCCCTAGAAAGAAATGATGGCTTTACAACCCAACACTACTTCCAAAACTACTTGGCACCAGAGATGAGCTCCAGACAACAGTCGACTTCATCATAAGAATGCATCTAACTATATAATCATGAAATTAGTGTTCACAAAGAAGAAGATGAGCGAGCAAGCTGTGGCTTTAGTAGCTCATAGACCAGTGCTCAGAGCCTGCTAAAAGATATAACTGTTTATGGCAATATGTTAAGAGTGTAATGTATATCAAACACGCCTCTTAAACCTCGTTTGAGTAAGTCCTATCGGAAAGAAAGTCAGAGATACAGCAATCTCAATGTAGCATGTTATACAATATAACAAAGGCAGAGATCTAGCAGTATCAATGTAGCATGTGATACAATATAACAAAGTCAGATATATAGCAGTAT
Source organism: Arion vulgaris (assembly GCA_020796225.1). Lineage (NCBI taxonomy): Eukaryota > Metazoa > Mollusca > Gastropoda > Stylommatophora > Arionidae > Arion > Arion vulgaris. Next base: position 28,204,603 of record CM036769.1, read on the forward strand.
CAATGTAGTATGTGATACAATATAACAAAGGCAGAGATATAGCAGTATCAATGTAGCATGTGATACAATATAACAAAGTAAGAGATATAGCAGTATCAATGTAGTATGTGATCAAGTATAACAAACACCATCTTCAGGGCTCGCAAAGAAGAAGAAGAGCGATTCCCCGAATATCAGGACTGTAGTAGGCACACGGGTGGCGTCTGTGGCTTAGGGGATAGTGACTCGGTCTATTAACCCCGACGTTCTGAGTTCGAATCACGCTGCGGACAGCTTGGTTGCAAGTTGTTTCGCGTGGATTTTACAAAAGGACGATGGCACCACCCGTTCAGAAAGCAATGGTAATCTACTGAACGTAATAATGCCTAGAAAAATCACAAACAGCGTTAAAAGCTGGGGTTGATTACAAAGTCCTGTAAAGGATATAAAATCAACTTTTTTAGTAGGCACACGGGACTGTGGTCGGCGATATTCTGATACTGTAGTTTGAAGAATTCACCATAATTGTATCCTATTCGTGTTCCCAGTGTTTGATAAAGACATTCTGATCGAAACGTTAACACACATTGCTATACTTTACAAGTACCGCACTTCAAACGTAGCTCCTAAGGGAGAGAAAACATGTAAATGATTCAAGTAATAGTGGTGAATCCACAACCCTAACCAGACTTCAGGAATACCGGGTCAAAATGTAGTGTAGCTAGACAATGGTGAAGCAAGTAAAACTAAAGTACTGTAGTTTTATAAAAATTAAAAAAATAAATAAAAAAATAAATAAAAATACACAGCAACATTTCGACCAAAAGGCCGTTATCAAGAAAAAAAATACAACAAAAGTGAAGAAAGTCACTTCTTACACAGCACACTACATATAGAATCAGACAATATATTTCTAAAATAAAAATCTGTGACTGAAAATAAATAAGAAGAATAGCAAACCAACAAAGAATCGATGTCGTTAGTCGCGACAAGCTTAGCTACATACGGAGGAAGAGATCGGATCACTTAATGACTAATTGGTTCGATGTTGCAGTGATGATGTTCCGACGACTAAACTAATTGTTTAAGTTATCTTTGAGGGACATGGTCTATATGTAAATACGATGTGCGAAAACCTACAAATCTGATCTGGTCAGAGCGGATCAGATCAGATCTGGAGAAAACCGAGGGAGGCTGTGGTGATACGTAATAAATTGACGTTTAAGGACAAAGACACGTATGTATGGTATCCCATAAGCAAGCGGAAATGAATAATAAAATAAAGCTAACAAAAATCAAACGTATCGACTATAAGTCTTCTTCAGGGAACATATAAAAACACACAATGAATCATAAATGAACTAAATCATGGATCTAAATAGGATGCATATAGACGAAGTATATGTAAATAGCAACAACTTCAATCTCATCCGTTTTTCCATTCAAAATATTGAAATGAATGTTTGCAGATGTGGGCTATAGAAGCGGAACAGGAAACAAAACAACAAGAATGAAGTATGCGACGTTTGAAGCCTACTTTTGCAATTAAATGTAAATTAAATAGAACATTATGCAAATAAAATGAGTATAATTAAACAATTACATCTCTATAACATGGGGTAAAGCTGAATGTCGTTATCGTTTAGGTAGCACTAATACGAACCAACATGTGATCAAGTACTGGAGACAGCATGTGAATAACTTAAGTACTTGTGAATAACATATACCTTACCAGCCCTGCCCTCGATAGTGTCACTGGTAGTTAACGACAAGCTGCTGGCGCTTGCTGCACGAACAGACGCCTGCTGATGAGCATGCTAACACTCATGTTACAGACTCATCAATCATTTATTCCACAATAAACTATGAAAGCGTGACCCGTTCTTCTAAAGACAGCAGCAGTAGGTGTCCTACAAAAAACACACTCCAAAATCACTCTAAAATGTTGGAATATGTAAACTAACACTAACAAACAGCTGTTACTTCAAAGAAGGCTATCGTGTTTAAACTGTCCACTCATTGAAACGAAACTGATGTCGTCTTGCCCCACCCTTTCATCATAAAATTGTTCAAATGTTCGTTGTTTCTGTATATTGTTAGCACGTGACTAGCGCGTGAGTACATCGAAGAGGGTTAAACATGCAAATGAACGGTCTAAAACGAAAATTAGAAATATGACAGACAAATACAATTTCATGTAGCCTTTTCAGACCTTAGGGTAAAAGTGCTTATTGCTTCAAATTTCTAGTCAATAATATGAAGAGTTTCATGGACAGAAAAACAGACAAATAAACACGTTTTAGAAAAACTAGGCATGAAGAAACAATTATTAAGAGAAATAAAATTCAGACAAGTAAAGTATTTTGGGCACATAAAAAGACATGACACGATGATAAAATATTTACTAGAGGGGAAAGTTGAAGAGGAAGAGCAAGAGGAAGACCGAGAGATAAGTGGGAGGAAACTTTAAGAAATGGACAGGTTACAGTCTGGCAGTGTGCAACACCAAGGCGAAAGACAGAGGATGCTGGAGATTCATTGCAGCCAACCTTCGATGTGGAGACGGCACCTGATGATGATGAATATGCAGGAAATAGGAGGACCAATTCCTTTCGTCACGTGTGGAACGTCGAGTGTGGGATTGAACCCAAACCGCTCGTGTGCCCGAGTCGATAGAGGAACGCTTATGCATTACGCTAATCCCTTGCTCGGTTGTCTGATAAACACATACTAAAAGAGTTGATGTATGGCGAGCTTGAAGAGGGTAGACTTTCAGCTGGTGGACAGAAACAGCGTTTTAAAGACATTCTTAAAGGTTCTCTGAAATGCTTCGATATAGACACCATGTGCTGGGAATCGCTGGCGCAAGATCGCCAAATGTGGCGCTGTAACAACACAACAGGAACTCGCATAGAATAGTCGGGCCGTTGAAGCACAGAGAAAACGAGCTACGCAAAAAGACAGCACACACAACACCCGCACGTCTAGCCTTGATCACGTATGCCCCAATCTGTGGTAGGGAATTGTGTTCAAGGATTGGAATCTAGTCACATCCGCACACACCAGAGAGGCGCAGCAGCACACGTTTGAGGCTGTTGTCATCATCGCTTGCGATGGACTGCTATTATTACATTTTGCTGCCACGGACCCACAAATATTTCTATATATGAAAATTTTCTAGCGACGGCGTTATTATTACACCAGACTAACTTTGAAGCTGGCTCTAATTTCTCAGGCTGCGGGAAACTTTAAATGACTTTTCATTTTGTCCTGTCAGACACTTAGAATCTAGTCTGTTCCGTGCCCTTTGATTTCGCAGCTGAACTAGTTTACCAATGTTTTTAAAATGTATTTTTCTGTTTGAAATGTCATAATATTTCTTCAAACGCTTGAGGACCCCGTGTGAGTATCTAGCGAACTCAGGGGATCCGCGGACCACAGTTTGGGAAACGCTGCATTATGTGAACAAGATATAAAAGCAGGAAAACAAGTCTTTTTTGTGGCAACAATCTTTTAGTTGTTAAAATACAATAAAGAACATAAAATAAAATGTCTTTTTGTCCATATATATTTTCAGAATTGGTTAATGTTAATTAAAGAGGGATGCATTTGTTAGATATTTATTTTGTCTTGTTGTTGGCTTAGTTCTACTACCAGCTGTTGCTTTCTCATTTGGTTTTCATTAGTTAGTGAATTGGCGAATGCCTCTTAATTTAGTTTATAGATAATAAGCAAATAATTCTAATACTAATATAGATTGGGCGGATTAGAGCAGAGTTTACTTTTTGAATCTAACAAAAACACGAGTTTTCAGTTCAGTTAACACAACAATGAAGAGTGTCTGGTCGAAAGGATTAGAGCGCGGCTCCCATGCGGGAGTCTCGTGTTCAATCCACGCTAAGGCCATTGATTTTTGTTATCGGGGCATAAAAGAAAAAATCCTAACCTGAAAAAAAGGTTTGAAAAATATTTTAAAGCCGAAGGATTGACTTCATTGCACCGGGTTTTACTCCATATGGCTCGGTCCTTCTCCCTTAGAAATGGCACGCTACCTGCCGAGAGTATTGCACAAAGCACGAACTCCGTAGCTCCAGCAACAATCCTAGGGGTCTCTGAAAAAATGCACTTGTGAACAGAACGGCGCGGTCCGGATTCGAACACACGACCTTCGACTCATAAGGCAAAGGGTTTAACCACTGAGCCACAGAGACCACCTGAACCAGAGCCAACTATAAACTTATCTAGAGTTGGCTGTGCCTGAACTGTTTCGCGACACCTGCACTAGATATACAATCATATACAATCACGGCCATAAAATTCCTCATGCTCACGTCAGCCCTGTGCTCCTATAAAACTAAATTTCATATCCTTTACAGGACTTTGCGAATCAACCCCAACTTTTTAACGCTGTTTGTGATTTTTCTAGGCATTATTACGTTCAGTTGTTTGCCATTGTTTTTTCAACGGGTGGTGCCATCGTCCTTTTGTAAAAATCCACGCGAAACAATTTGCAACCAAATTGTCCGCAGCGTGATTCGAACTCAGAACGTCGGGTTAATAGACCGAGTCACTATCCCTCAGATCACAGACGCCACCCTGTGCTGCTATACCACACTAAAAAGCAGTACTACATGTAGTAACGATAGTTGATTTTTGTTAACATAACAAATATTACACAAATGATGATAGGAATTTGACTGCCTGATCTTGAATATCTGATTCTATAAATGTGTAATGACAGAAATTTCCCCACCCACTACATTCTGCAAAGGTGACCACACATTTTCAATGTCCTTATATATTTATATATATGAGAGCCGTAGAAGCGCAGTTGTTAGTGCACTTGTTCCATAGGCGTTGTTGTAGGATCAAATTCCACAGTTGGAGTGTCAGATTTTTGTTTCCTCGATCGGACGAGTCTCAAGTCAATCCAACCTCGATTCTGTACCAGAGATGCGCTAGAGAATACATTCGGCTAACCGTGATGTTGACAACATCAATTACGCATCGCTGGTGAAAGGAAAATGCAGGCATAATACAGTAGTCCCTAATATGGTATGAAAGCGTGTCCTTAACGTTTTACTATATATATATATATATATATATATAACGCCTGGTGGTTACTGGGGCTCAAATTTGGGGTGTAAAGAATAGAACTACTGTTACCTGTCACGTATCTCGTAAGAGGCGACTTAGGAGGTTAGACTGAATTCGGATGCGTGAGTCCTAAACGTGTAGAAGTCTATGCGTTTAGGGGCCTACAAACCAATGTGTAACGTATACACGTTCTTGGTAAAGATCAAACATATCACAAAGAATGATTAAAATTGGTCGTAAAGAAAAACGCAAAGAAGAAGATATATATATATATATATATTATAGATTATATATAAATATTTAAATATGTGTGTGTGTGTGTGCGTAAAAACATAGATATCATCATTTTTTTGGGATATATATGAGTGTATGTGTAAGCATATATCATCATCAAGGTGCATATCCTTTATAGGACGTTGCTCTCTTTGCAGCACATCTAAAATTCACTCTTTCTCCAGCCAGTTCACCCACTTCGTCGATGGTCATATTCATGGTTTCTTTAATATCTTGTAGCCATCTTCTTCTTGGTCTGCCTCTGCGTCCTGGGACCCTGCCCTCTAGTATTGTTCGTTTCAGGCCATCGTGACGCTTGATGTGACCAAAGTATGTAATGTTTCTGTATAGTATGTTGTTTATCAGCCAATTCTCTTTAACATTTAGTTCTTTCAGGACATCAGTGTTCTTTCTTTAGTATGTCTATGGTATTCGTAAGCATATATAGCATCAATAGTTTGAGTATGTACGTGTATGTGTCAATATAGATATCATTAACATTTCTTTTATATGTATGTGTGTGTGTCAGTGTATATAGCATCAATATTTACAGGTATGTGTGTAGGGATGCCTATGTCAGCAAAAATAAAAAGAATTAACTGTTAAAAGAAGATGAGGGAAAGCAATTCAGTAACTACGACCGAACAAAAAAAAAACCCATCTCAAATACGATGAGTTATGAGACCGCTTATGGGCAAGGTTGAGGCGAGAAACAGTCGCGGAACAAGCAAAGAGAATCTTGACAATATCTCAAACGAATCTGTCAGCCACAATAGCTTAATCACACAACAACTAATGACTATTTCATCTAATTATAAATCTATAGTTTTCTATTTACTAACATCACTAAACAAAAATAAACGGCATTTAGATTGAGGCAATTTGGAAAACGAATCTAGCAATATGAGGGTTGAGCAACTGGGAGAAATTGGAATAATAGAACAGTAGACACGTCGAGAAAGTAACATTACAAATTTCGACAATTTATTGAGGTAAAACAATGGAATGACTCGGTATGTCTGCAAGGCGAAATGAATAGCTTGACATTATCATGAATAAAGTGGAAATGCCCTGTATAACAGTAGCTAATATGAAGGAAAACTGTTCAACTACCCGTCATAGTAGTTTCATCACATCAGATACAGTAACTAGCGACTGAATACTCTGGGGGTCATTCCCACTTGGTCAATATAGCATTAGGAGTGGAATATTGAAGTCAGTACTCATTTGGAAATCCTACATTATGTGATTATTTAGGTAACTAGGCAACACTGCGTCTGACAATGGTTTGGTTATGCCGTCACAACGTAACTAACGTAAAAACATTTGCGGTCACGTGTTGTCCAAAAATAAATCTAGCGATCACTAATAATCTAGTCTGAGTTGTTTTCCCTTCGGCCGCCCAGATGACACCGGCTCGGCCCTCGGGGTACAAAAGATGGGATTGAAGAAATATAAATGACAAATGAATATGCCAAAGGAGAAGAAAATGATGAACTGACGAGAAAAAATGTCAAAACATTGAATCGAAGTAAAGCCACGGCCATCCGTGATTGGTCAGTCCAGTCCAGCATTCAAGAATTTCAATCAATTTCTATCTGGACAAGGGTCGTTAGGATAAAGAAAGTCGTTTCCAGCCTCTGGACATTTGCCAATAAATCTAATAAGCGACCGCTCAAAGAAGGGAATTGTACATTATGAATTTCATGCAGGCCCGAATAAACCAGTGACCGGTCAGGGACGAACCCTTGTTTTCCCATCAGGCTATGCATGTGAAGGACAATGTCCGTTTGTGTTCCCGCACAGTCAGACATGTTTCGGACGTGTTCTTACTCGTTATATTTCCAAGTTTCATTACCCTAGGGAAAAATGTCTTCAATTTTTCCCGTTCAAATTTTTGAATCGCATAAGAAAAGAAAAAAATAAATCCACTGTGAGGGGACATTTTTGGCTATGGCTATCGAACGGCTGGACACCGTCCATCACTATATGAACACTCAACAATATATCGATCGTCTACCAAAACCAATAATGCAATCATACAAAACAGGGGGAGGTCGGACAGAGCTTTATTGGAAAGGGGAAATATAATTTAATCTAAAAACTTGTTCATTGTGAGAAGGGTATTAGTAAAATCGTGGACAGTGTTGGGAAACAGCTTCTGGAAGGGATTTTTCCCTTCTGAAATAGCACACACCAATATACGAGAGTGTGTCCGTAGACACACTGACACATACATACACACTCGTGAGTGCAGATATATGTATATGAAATTGAATACAGGCAATTGAATGAAATATGTACACATAAGTACACATTCAAGAGCTGAAGTACAGAAGAGGGACTTGAAAATACAAACTCATTAACACGAAGCTTCTTATCATGCATAAGTCAGCTCTAACGGCCTCCCTAGGATCAATCACATCTGATGCCATACTACAGCATAACTACAGAGTTTGGTTGCACATTGTTTCGCGTGGATTTTTACATAAGGTCGATGATACCCGTTCACAAAGCCAAGCGCAAACTACTTACTGAACGTAATAATGCTTAGAAAAAACACAAACAGCGTTAAAAAGCTGGGGTTGATTCGCAAAGTCCTGTAAATGATATGCATATAAAAAAATAATAAAAAATAAAAAGACAGTAAAACTCCCTACAAGAGCAAGTATACCTTGCCCACACTGTACAAGAACATTTCAAGCCCGTATCGGGCTCACTAGTCATCTACGCACACACAGACAAACATAACGCAACTACATTCCCTTGGATGAAAATGTGTGTGGTCATCATCACCCGTGATGGACGAGCATCATAAAAATAAAATTGTTAAATGGTATAGTAATCCGTCAACACAAATTGTTATCCTGGTGGATAATATGCGTACACTGTGGTGGGAACTTGGATGGCCCTGTTCTACACGCCGCTGATGTCAAAGAGTTGCGTAACATATGCACGTTCTCGGCGCAAACACCACATTTCACAAAAAGTGGTTCTTCTTCTCCTTCGTGTTCGTTCTTTACAACCAATTTTAATCACTCTTTGTGATATGTTTGATCTTTGCCAAGAACGTGTAAACGTTGCACATTGGTTTGGTATGCCCCTAAACGCATAGACTTCTACATGTTTAGGACACGTGCATCCGATTTCAGTCGAAACTCCTTAGTCGCCTCTTACGACATGCATGGCAGATAACAGTGGTTCTATTCTTTGCACCCAAATTTGGGCCCCGGTAACCACTCGGGTGACAAAAAATGGTTAACTTGGTTGATAAAAAAGAACGTACACAAACAAACAACTCAATCGTTTTAAACAAAAGAATTTGAAATGTTGAGAACAAAGTACTATACTCATTGTCTATTGACAGATGGAAGATGTAGTTGGCTGTCCACTCTTGTCGTTAAGCGTAGGGATGGGAGCTTTAATTTGCGTTCTAGGGCTAGATGAGTCACCCTTGTTGTGTTGTATCCGTGTTTATGTAGTGTGGTCTTGATATTGTCTATCCATCTTTTTCTTGGTCTTTCCTTAGCTCTAGTACCCGATCTCTTTTATTGTATGCTGTTATTGGTGGTTGGTTGTATTTCATTCTCATTAAATGTCCAAACCACAGCATTTGTTCTCTTTCAATGTGTTCAGTGCATGAAGCTATGCCCACTCTGTTTCTGATGTATTCATTTAGTAGTCTATCTTTCCTGGTGCCCACTGCCATCCTCAAGCATTTCATTTCACACGGAGTGAGCTTTCTGTGGTGTGTTGCTGTCAGAGACAAAGTTTGGCACTGGTAACAAAGTGTTGGTAAAAACATATTTTTCAATCATCTGTCTTTTTACTTGATCTTTGGGCGTTATAGTAATGGTGCCAGTTGGTAGGTCACTGCATTTGCTTTTTGACACCTTATCTTCTTCTTCTTCTGCGATCGTTCTAGGCCTGTTTTAATCATTCTCATTGTGATATATAAACAGCCACACATCAGAACGTGATGTACGTGCACCAGCCTTCAGCACCTATTGGAGCCCAGTTGCTTATCCTTCGGCGGGGTGTTCGTTTTCAGCCAGCTTTTGATTTACTAGGGTGAGCTTCCCTAGGGTACGATCAGCTTTGCCGTATTTTGGGCTTTGTGATCTACGCCGGGACAGTGAGTTACGCTGTTCATGCCCGTTCTGACTGAGAAATATTTCTCGGGGCTTGTAAGCTTATCCTCGGACGGCGTCTTACTCGTATAAGACACCGTGTAAAGTATCGGCCTTCGCCAATGTTCAGACCCGGACTTCCTGTCTGGTCCGTACATTGTCGGCCTTGTTTTACCGTACATTTTTGAGTCTGATCCGGAGAAGGAACATTCTCAGCCTTTTCTAGACGCGCATTGGTACGTGGCAATTTGCAATTAACGTCGAAAGCACTGGCATGGGGCCGAGTACAAACAATGTAGAGGGTCGTTTCAGTCGGCGCTATCAGCGTAACTGTGGATTTTTCGCTCGCCGCCATCACCCGCCCCAGTTATTCCGGGGATGTTAGTTACGACTGCAATCGAACATTGCCCGGTTGCCCCATGGCTGGCAGTCCCGTTAGGCATCACCAACCTCAGTTCTTCCGGGGATGTTAATTTTTAATCGCACAGTACCTTGCACGGTTTTCCCAGGGCGGGTAGTTTCGTTATGCACTAAACGCAACTTGTTCTTTTGCGCTCGGCAAACCTTGCCCAGTACATGTGTCTGCACCATGCTACCAATGCTAGGTCAGCTGCAATCTTCTCTCGCACCAACACGAGGGTAGACTTTTATTCGTTACGGTCCTGTCTTATTCATTCTTGCCGACGGGCTGGCAATGTTTTCCCCTCCTCAGGGCTTCGAGCTTCGCCCTACGTGGGCATACGTTTGGTCACTGGATGCACCTTTCATCCGTGTCTGAGACGTTTCGTTGCTGTTTCTTTGCGTTCAGGGACTTGGGCAATATCTTGTTGGACATCGGTCAGGAGATTAGTGCATTTTGTTTGTATGTATCTTTATCGTGTTTCCGTACTTGCACTGCTACCACTACCAGTAGTTTTCTCTCCCCGATCCCTGCCCCTCTTAGCCAGACCGGAACCATAGTCTGTTTCCAGGGTCACCGCGTGGATGTTGGGGGCAGGGTCTTGGTTAGCGCGCCCCCTCGCTAAACCTGGCTCATGTTACCACCATGACCTCATGAGCCTTTGACCCCTGACACCTTATCTCTATTTCTCTATCGAGTTTTCCATCCTCTGTGAAAATGCTGCCTAGTCTACTCATAAAGGGAAATAAGGACGAAGGATTGACTTTATCGCATCAGGGTTTTACTCCATATGCCTCGACCCTCTCAGCAGAAATGGCAACAATCCTAGGGACAAAATGCGCCAGTGAACATAACGGCGTGCTCCGGATTCGACCCATGACCTTTGGAACGCAAGGCTAATGCTTAACCACTAGGCCAAAGATACCCTCTACTATAATAATGTTTCTGGATAATAGATAGGGCTAATAATTGCCCTGAGACGGTACTATGGGGAATAGACTCACACAACTACATATACAAAGATAAGGAATTATCTGATGGAGTACACTAGCATATGTGAACATGATGACTGGCTAATATTTCTTGCAGATCAGTTCTTCAAAAGTAGCTGAAATGTTTATTATTAATATTTTAAATTAGAATCTATATTCGAAATAAATGGCTCAATAGTAAACATGTTTTGAACGACGTATAAATATGATTGATTTGTTGCATGATTGATGTGTTGTATGATTGATGTGTTGTATATTTGATTTGTTGTATGATTGATGTGTTGTATGATTGATCTGTTGTATGATTGATTTGTTGTATGATTGATGTGTTGTATGATTGATTTTTTGTATGATTGATGTGTTGTATGATTGATTTGTTGTATGATTGATGTGTTGTATGATTGATGTGTTGTAATCACCTGCACACAATAATAGAACAGGTTGTCCATACAAGGTAGAGTACATCTAATGATATGATGAAGGGCTTATGTAATATTAGGAGAGGTGGGAGAAGGAAGGAATTAAATTACATTTGCAAGTATTAGAGGCTTATGAATAAATATACATTACCAATAAAGGTCAAGGAAGACACAGGAACACCTGGAGACGGGAGTTGGAGATGCAATACAAATAACATAGGGAGAGAGTGGAGAGATCTGGAAAAGATGGCATTGGATAGACGGGATTGGAACCACCCAAGTGGTTACCGGGGCTCAAATTAGGGGTGTAAACAATAGAACCACTGTTACCTGCCATGCATGTCGTAAGAGGCGATTAAGGATGTTGGACTTGGGGCTAGCTACCCCACCCTGTAAAAATCACTAGATAGCTACATAAATCACAGCCAGAAATATTCATAGCTTGCCACCCGAGGAAAGACCACACAAGGAGGGACTCATGACAAGAAAATGGGTAGAGATCTGGAAAAGATCGTCTTGGATAGGCGGGATTGGAAAGATTTGGTTGTGGACCTATGCCTCCCTAGGGGCAAAGGGTGAAGAAGTAGAGGTGGGATTGGAAGGCATTTGTTGCGGAGCTATGCCCTTCCCCCTCCTAGGGGCGAAGGGTGAAGAAGAAGAAATACATGATTTGTATCACAAACCTTTATTTCTTACGGCACCCTTTAACTAGCGCTACAGAAGAGCGTTTTTAATAACACAACCAGATAGCTCACCAGTGAGCCTCGAACACTTGTGTAATGTATATTTATTAATCATATTCAATGGCTCCGCTGCTTCCTCTGCGTTTCATAAAGTTCCTTATTCTCCTGTTATATTCGCATAAAATAACGATAACTGGCAAATTCATAATACGATTTTTTTTTTACAAGACACAGAACGAAACGGAAGAAAGTCACACAACCCTTATCGTACAAAATTACACCACTGCTGCTTGCACCATCTGCAACATTACCACCACGAAGATTCCGACCGCTAAAACAACAATGAAATGTTTGGCGTAGATGGATGCGTCCGCGGCGAGGATACGGAAAATTAAACTATCATTTCTCGTTCTCTCCTATCGTATTTCTAATTTCAACCGGAACACTCTGACAAGAGAAGAAATAAAATAGCCACCATATTCTCTCCCGTATCCATCTGTCCCAGGACCTAGTTGCCCTCCATAAAACTGTCAAACGAATATGGCTGACAAGTGTGAGGTTACAGTTTCCTAGCACGAACATATCGTTCCTATTGAAATATGTTGGCTATTACATATTCTTCTTAGTTATCTTTCAATTTACACGTAAATAACATGTAAATTTCCACGTAAATAACATGTACATTTCCACGTAAATAACATGTAAATTTCCACGTAAATGTCTCGCAAATGTCCAAGTAAATGACATGTAAGCATGACACGTAAAGTTCCACGTAAATTACACCACAATTTCCTAGTAAACGACATGTAAGTTTCCACATAAATGACTCGCAAATTTCCAAGTAAATGACATGTAAGTTTCCACATAAATCACTCGCAAATTTCCAAGTAAATGACATGTAAGTTTCCAAGTACATGACACGTAAATTTTCACATAAATGACATGTATGTTTCCACGTAAATGACACAATAATTTCCATGTAAATGACTGGTAAGTTTTCACGTAAATGACACGATAATTTCCACGTAAATGATACGAAAATTTCCACGTAAATGATACGAAAATTTCCACGTAAATGACATGCAAATTTCCATGTAAATGGCAGGCACATTTCCCCGTAAATGGCACGCAAATTTCCCCGTAAATGGCACGCAAATTTTCACGAAAATTACACGGAAATTTCCACATAAATTACACGCAAATTTTCACGTAAATAATGCGCACATTTGCAAGTGCTTGTCTAGTGACAATGGCCTGTGTTTTCCGTAGATGCATGTGATTCTTATCAGACAGACAAGTTCTTAGTTTAATTAAGAAAAGTATAGAAGTAATGAGAGCCGCGGTAGTGAACTCGCTTCTCAAGGCTGGTGGTCTGGGTTCAACTCCCGCAGTACGCGTGGAAATTTTCCCGACCGCGACGGCTCTCAGGTCGACCCAGCCTCAACTGGGTACCAGACATGCTCTGAGAAAGTAAAGGCGACCGGCGTGATACTGACCACATCACCCATCGTGTGCCGATGGTCAATGAAAAATACAGGCCTAACACTGTATTGACCTATATACCACGAGGTATGAAAAGGTTCCTTTACCTTTCCTTTCTTACAGAAGTAATGGTTATATCTATCTAGTCTCCGTATCTAGTCGTCCATTTGTAATTGTTTTGTTTAAATTCGTCATTTCTGTTGTTCGTTTGCTTGATAAAGGCCTTGTTGGTCGAAACGTTGCTGTATTTTGTCATTGTTTTTGTAATTTGTAAAACTCAGTACTTTGTGATTACGTGTTTCGCCAATCTAATAGTTTTACTGCAGTCTCATTTATATATATATATTGGTCATATCTAAAATTATAATTCTGAAAAAAACATTATAGTACACAATGTAATTGTTGCTCGACTTCCAAGATAAATTGATAGTTCTTATCTTATCTTAACCACATTTGCCGTGAAGCGTCGTGTGGAGAGTTAATTTTATATCTTGTGCCAGGTTGCGCTTGACGTTGTCAGTCCATGCTTTCGTAGGGACTCAGATGTTATCTATCCATAAATTGATAGTTTACTTGTTTAAATTTTATAGTTTATTGACAAGTCTAAAGCCTACTACAGCCGAAGGATTGACTTCATTGCACTGGGCGTTATCCCATATTGCTCGGTCCCTCTCCACAGAAAATGGCACGCTACCTGCCGAGAATACAACACAATGCACGCGCTCTGTAGGTCAAGCAAGAATCAAAGGGTTCTTTGTGAAAAAATGCACTCGTGAATAGTGCGGTGGTTCGGATTCTAACCCACGACCTTTCGATCGCAAGGCACCTGTTACCAGTTGAACAAGTAGAACTGCTTGAGGGTAGAGTGAGGAGTGTTAATTAGCGAGCCACATGAACCATCAATATTCATACTCTTCGACATCTATTGGCTGAAACTAAGAACCTATGGGTTTTCCCGAAGCGTAATGACGTCAGTTCAGTAACCAATAAGAAAATATTACAATAAACTTTTTTCATTTTCAATTTTCGCCTATGTGGCGCCGGAACCCGTAAGGGAAGCAAAGAATAGTACTGCTGCGATCTACAAGGCATGTGTAGGACCCAGGGAAGCTACCCTAGTTTTATTCTTCTTTGCGATCGCTATTTTGATGATTATACCGTCAGACGCGTTCTTGTGATGAAGTTGATTGTTGTCTGGAGCTGATCTCTGGTGCCATGTAGTTTTGAATGCAGTGATGTTCTGTAAATAAATAGCATCGCAGATATCGGGTGTGCTGGCCCACGTGCAGGCGCACAACGTACAACCGCTCTTAGGCTCAGATTAGATGCGAATCACACAGTGTGGTTAACATATGGAGCGTTCGAAGAAGAAGCTCTAAGAGAAAACATACGCTCTGAAGATTTCAACGAAGAAAATAGAGGGTATGCTCTATCTCGGTTGCGCAAGTTGTGCATACGGTTAGGTGTAGCAAGACGGGAAAAACATGGGAGAAAACCCAGTAGATACATCAATCAACACAGAACTGGAGTTGTTAGCCTAAACACACTGAAATACATGCTCGGGTGGAGATCGGAGTAATTATGGACATGTTCGATGTGTGATGAAGATGATCCTCAAATGAACAAGATCTTCAATTTTAATGTAACGTAAATGAGATAAAACCGTATTTGAACTGTTGATATAAACAATATCGTATAGAGAAGAATGAGATAACACAAAGTTCAAACAATCATATATAAGAATAGTCACAAGAGGTAACCATGCAGATACACTTTAAACATTATGTTCACCTCAATTAAAAGATACCCCCACCCTAAAGGTTACAATAATAACACTCGGTAAAAGACAACAAAATAATGTTTTCATTGTTGAAATGTCGAGTTTGTTTACCCCCGTCAGCCTTCGCAGACTTCAGATTCCTCTCTGATCAGACCCCCAGCCCTTGATGGTAAAATGTCATCAGGACATTCGTTCTAGGAACATATGTTTCAAAAGTGAACTTTTCATGGCAATGCTTTCTTTTAACAGGTCTAACCTTTTGAAAGGCTTTCATAGCCCGTGTTGATACTGGGTAGAGAATGTACGCTGGCATAAATGATGTCCCAGTACACCATATCATTAGGGGATATGTTCTCTTAAGAATAGTTTATGAGAATCACAAAAACATGAAAAAGGTAGAAATATCAGAAACTTTGAATACATGTAAGCGCGAGAATATATATATACTCAATACATATCATTGAATATCATTGAATATCATTTAATATCATTTAATATCATTGAATATCGTATAGTTGAATATCATTTACAGGACTTTGCAAATCAACCCCAGCTTTTTAACGCTGTTTTTTAATTTTCTAGGCATTATTACGTTTAGTAGTTTGCCATTGCTTTCTGAACGGGTGGCGCCATGGTCCTTTGTAAAAATCCACGCGAGACAATTTGCAACCAAACTGTCCGCAGCGTGATTCGAACTCAGAACGTTGGGGTTAATAGACCGAGTCACTATCCCCTAAGCCACAGATATATATATATATTTATAGTGGTATTTCCTACCGTAACGGCTCTCAGGTCGAACCAGCCTCATTTGGATACCAGGAAATGCACTATAAAGACGCCGGCGTGATGTTGACCACATCACCCTTCGTGTGCAGATGGTGAATTAAAAATATGGGTCTAACATCGTATTACTCTATACACCGCGTGGTATAAAAAGGGTTCCTCGCCGCTGCTATGGAATTCATGCACTGCAGCTGAGATGTTTCAGTGTAAGAGAGAGAACGGAGCACACATGGTTACTCACCGAAGTGCAATGCTGATGGTTCTATCAATCGATCAATCAATATATATATATATATATAAGGTGAGAGGTGAGCAGTGAGGTGCGGCTCAAAAAGAAAAGAAGAAAAACACCATCACATATGGAGGCAAACGAGAGGGCAGAAAGAACATCCTATGTATCTGTTCCAGTCTCCAGTTTTACCTGCAGCAACTGTGGCAAGGATTGACACTCCAGAATAGGTCATTACAGCCACAAGAAACGTTGCGAGTCAGCAGAGAGCAGAATACGTGACGGAGGACCTGTGGTCTCCTGAGACGAAGATGCCAATGATGATAATGATGATGTTATATATTAGGTAAGAGATCGTTTACACATAAAAACTTCATCTGTCAGCGACATCTATCTATGTAGACATATTCACAATGTCATGTCAGCATAATCTCAGCAATATCTCTGAAACATACACTCCCACACATCTCTCCACACATATATATATTTCAACATAGCTTCCCTTCTCTAACTTGACCTGCACATACACACACACACACACATAATGTTGGAGAATCCATCTCAGCAACATCTCTGAAACATACACTCACACACCTCTCCCATACATCTCAAGCAGTCCACACATACATAAATCTCAACAAAGCTTCCCTTCCCTAACTTGACAAGCACACACACTACACATTCTGTGTGAGAATCAATTTCAGTTATTATTGAAATAAAGACAATACAAACTTACCCACAAAACAAAATGACATCTTCCCAAATTTCTCATTCCTGAAAACGAAAACGCTTCTTTCCCATTTATATTTACTTCATATTATTGTTCTTCTGGCTATGTCCGATTTACTTATTTGCTCGTCCTGGGCTGTCTACTCTGACACCACTTTACATTCTAGTACGGAATTGTAGATATGATGTTGAGTGTATGATAAGTCCTACTCTAAATACCAGAGAGGAGATGGGAAATATTAGAAACAGTTTTCACATTGAAATCTGACTCCAGTAAATGGGGACAATCTGTCAGTGAATGTCTAACTTATAGACATGCCTCTTGGTGGGGAATCTTAACGCCAACATGGTTGTTGTTAAAGTGGTAAGACGATGATGAAGCGGGTGGAGTCGTTTTGTTGTTTAAGGCGGGAGACTTACCCAGAACAATGGTTGTCTTTATTTAGATCATCATCATCAGGTGTCGTCTCCACATCGAAGGTTGGCTGCAATGAATCTCCAGCATCCTCTGTCTTTCGCCTTGGTGTTGCACACTGCCAGACTGTAACCTGTCCATTTCTTAAAGTTTCCCTCCACTTATCTCTCGGTCTTCCTCTTGCTCTCTCCCCCAACTTTCCCTCTAGTAAAGATTTTATCATGGTGCCATGTCTTTTTATGTGCCCAAAATACTTTACTTGTCTGAATTTTATTTCTCTCTAATAATTGTTTCTTCATGCCTAGTTTTTCTAAAACTTGTTTATTTGTTTATTTTTCTATCTTTTTAAAATATTAACAGAAAAAAAAAACTAACAAACATATTGCCATACAATTTAGTCACATGTTGCAAAAGACATTTTTTTTATTATAAACTACATTTAGTGTATACATTGTAATTATGTATCTAAATAATAATTAATTTTCTAGAAAATATATTTTTAACCCCCTCTTCATCGGGGGAGTAGATTTCACTAACATAAGAAGTGTAAATAATGCCAAACCAACATATGATGTACATATCTGCAAACCAACATATGATGTACATATCTGCAAACCAACATATGATGTACATATCTGCAAACCAACATATGATGTACATATCTGCAAACCAACATATGATGTACATATCTGCAAACCAACATATGATGTACATATCTGCAAACCAACATATGATGTACATATCTGCAAACCAACATATGATGTACATATCTGCAAACCAACATATGATGTACATATCTGCAAACCAACATATGATGTACATATCTGCAAACCAACATATGATGTACATATCTGCAAACCAACATATGATGTACATATCTGCAAACCAACATATGATGTACATATCTGCAAACCAACATATGATGTACATATCTGCAAACCAACATATGATGTACATATCTGCAAACCAACATATGATGTACATATCTGCAAACCAACATGTGATGTACATATCTGCAAACCAACATATGATGTACATATCTGCAAACCAACATATGATGTACATATCTTTAGTAAAGTATCGTATATAAAGGAAAATACCTTTATTTCCATGCAATACAAAAGTGGAAACTGGAAATTAAGGGAAGATGACGGAAGGAATTTATGTGTGATGTTGTCTTCTGTAAGTAATGTTAGACACAATGTGAGGAATGTAAGATAGTCGTTATGTAGCTTGCTCACATTACATCAGCTGAAGGGAATGACGTGAAGGAATTGCAAGGAATATTATAGAAAATACAACAAAGTTGGGGTTCTCTTGTTTCTCTTTTTTTTTTGGATGTGTATACACTTGATATACTAAGAAAACCTTATCGAATAGAATAAGAATCAGACAATCAAGGTTCTTCAGGCATATAATGCAAAGAGTAAGTTTAGAACATTTAGTGACAATGGGTACAATTCAAGGAAAGAAAGATCGTAAAGGACTGAGGGAGAAGATGTTGTAAGGTCTGACATCGTGGTTAGACAACATATCGGCGTCAGAACTGATTAACTGTACCAAGGAGAGAGAGTTGTAAAGAGACATGATCGCCTACGCCGGCAGTCATGGCACTTGTCTGCTGGATACATTTTGTTTCCTTTGTCAACAGATGTCTTCGGCCGATTCTCAGACTGAGATGGTATGATAAAGTTGCAGTCCTGGGCCGATTTTCAGACTGAGATGGTATGATAAAATTGCAAACTTCGGCCGATTCTCAGACTGAGATGGTATGATAAAGTTGCAAACACAGACCCGTGGATAAGAAAATGACAGGAACCAATGACGACCCAGGTTAAGAGGAGAAAATGGCCATGAGTCGGGCACACTCTACGGAAGACACAGTCGAGCGTCACTAGACAAGTACTTGAGTGGAACCCGTAAGGAAAACGAAAAAGAGGACGTCTTAAATAGACCTGGAGACGAATTCTTCTTGAGGAACTGAAGGGTGCTCTACTATCCTGGGTTACCTTTAAAAAAAACCCGAGACTGGGTTGGGTCAAGTAAGCAGATTACCAACAGATAATGTGCGTCAAAGAGCAATGCTACTCCGATACAGTGGATACAAAATGTCCGTCCTCACAAAAAGTCCACTACATAAATAATGATCCTGATCCTGATGATGCTCGTCCATCACGGGTGATGATGACCACACAAATTTTCATCCAAGGGAATGTAGTTGCGCTATGTTTGTCTGTGTGTGCGTAGATGACTAGTGAGCCCGATACGGGCTTGAAATGTTCGTGTACAATGTGGGCAAGGTATACTTGCACTTGTGGGAAGTTCTACTGCCTTTCTGTTTTGACGTTTTTGCTCCATCCGTGCTGTTCTATCTGCCTCGCAGGCCGAGGAACCGTGTCGAAGAAGTGTGTGCCAGGCTGATCTGTCTTGAGCAGCATTCTCCCAGTTGTTGACATCTATGCCAAAGATTTCATCGAGTTCTTGAGTGTATCTTTCAATCGCTTTTTCTGGCCCCCTGTGAGCTTTTACCGCTATGCAGCTCACCATAAAAGTCGTTTGGGTATTCTGCAATCTGGCATTCTAGCCACATGTCCTGCCCATCTTGTCTGGGACTGCATCAAGATTGTGTAGATGCTGGGGAGAGCAGCTCTTTTTAGGACCTTTGTATCTGGGATCATATCCTGCCATTTGATGTTGATTATTTCATCAATAATAAGAAGCAATGAACATCATTATTTATGAAGCGCACACGAAAGCCCGTTCTAGCAATGTCTATCCTGACGCTGTGAGGCAAAACAAGATTAGAGAACAGACGAAAGAAGCACACACATTCTCAACACACCATCCACACATATCACTCATTTCCGCCACGTACACATATGATAGCTTACGTCATAAATAGCACACGAAGAATGACTGTTTCTGGACGACATATTGCCCAACGTGACATAAAGCTAAAGTATCCAATCCATTCTTACTTTAACAAATCTCTTTATCTTTCTCACGGTCTGAAAAGTGCACAGATGACAATCTGAAGAATTGCTCTTAGATTCCATGCTGGCATAGCCTGTTCCTCAGATTCGACTATCTCTGAGACTGTAAGCAAGAGTACTAGAGATGAGATTTGTCCATATCTCGCCTGTGTGTTGCCGAGGCTCGCACGGGGAGCAAAGAATAGCAAAACTGAGACCTTCAAGGCATTTCGTAAGAGTCGACTGAGGTAGGGACCAAAGGAAACTATACTAGTAAATAAAAAGCGTTGCATGAATCTGATGCGCTGGCATACTTGTAAGCGCATAACTGGTACAATGTACAATCGCTCTTAGGCTCATATACAGATCGCAAATAGTAGTTTAACGAGTGGTCGATATTAAGTTCTGCAATTATATATACGCAACATGAATGGGTCAAAGTTCATGAACCCCAAACTCTGTTAGATAATTTTGAGTGCGTAATCATTCATGACAGTCTGTCAATGCATTATGGTATTACTTTGATAATTTATCGTTGCAGATATAATATTCATGTCACTGGGAGATGCAGGTGCCGCCGCTGCTTCAGCAGACAGTAAGGACCTGATTAATGTGAACATTTGCAAGAGAAATGTGAGATGGTCAAGAGGAAATGAGAAACATAAAACACACAGATACCCACGCGTGATGTTGAGATGAAGTACTGCATGGGAGAGATGGTACAGGAAATAGGATAACTATTAAAAGAAGAAGCGACGAGACATTGGGAAGTTCTGCAGTGGATAGGGCGTCGGTCAAGAAAGGTCATTTATGGGTACTGTTGTTAGCGAATGCGCAAAGTGAACTGTGTACAATTGCATTGTTAAATGTATGAGAGTATTCTTCTTCTCGAGTGCTCCATATCGACCACTCTTTGTGACTTGTATGTGATCCGAGCCTAAGAGCGATTGCACGTTGTGCCAGTTATGCCGACACATCCGATTTCTGCGACGCTTTTTATTTACTAGATTAGCTTTCCTAGGCCCATACCTTATTCGACTCTTACGACATGCCTTGTAGGTCGCAGTGTTACTATTCTTTGCTCTTCTTGCGGGCCCCGGCCCACACTTAACGTTCCACGTGATGAAAGGAATCGGCCCTCCTATCACCTGCACACTAGGTTCTAGAAACATGAACTAACGAATGTCTGAAAAGGCTACGGGTTATTATTGTTTGTTGCCCGCCTGTCCAGCGTGTTCGTAACGCGTTGGACGACGGGTGACAAGCCCCATGTGAGTGCGGGTTCAATTCCGCGGGCTGGCAGAAAGCCACAGATTCTCCAGATTTACGATGTCCATGGCACCGAGCCGAAGAGCTGAAAGCTCAAGTGCTTTTGGATCGGAAAAAAAAATAATTGTCTTTGTTATGTAGAGGATGAAAGCCTCTTTCTAATTCCGTTGTTACGAGACGCACGCTTCATTAAGTTACACAAAACAGGATACACATGAGTTCTCATGTCTGCTAGTAGACCAACTGTTCGAATACAAAGGTAAACTATCCATACATTTAATATAATCAGGTTTACGACTTTTACCAGTCTGTAATCAACCAGACGAGTCTGACAATAAAATAACAAAGTTGTGAGTTTGCAATGATTATCTCACTTATACAAACCATTCTACAGAGACAAAGAGCATCCCCGAGATCTTCTTCTTTGCGTTCGTTCTTTACGACCAATTTTAATCACTCTTTGTGATATGCTTGATCTATGTCAAGAACGTGCATACGTTACACATTGGTTTGGTAGACCCCTAAACGCATAGACCTACACGCTTAGGACACATGCATCTGATTTCAGCCAAACCTCCTTAGTCGTCACTTACGACATGCGTGGCAGGTAACAGTGGTTCTATTCTTTACACCCAACTTTGGGCCCCGGTAACCACTCGGGAGCCCAAGATCTTCTACCCGCCCATAGAAGAGGTATGTTGGTATTATACATAAAATTACTGTAAACCAGTCAAAAAATGTGGTCGCCAATTGGGAAAAGAAAATGTGGAAGACCAAAGACCACCATCGAACAAGAAAGTAAACTATTGAGATGTAAAACCATACAAGATCTCCAACTGCTAGCAAAGAACCGCATCACATGGAGATCTAAAACCTCTGCCCTATGTGCCGCCTTTGTTACGAAAGGAACAAACTAACTAGTCAAAACATAAACGTTAAACTGAATCAGAATGTAGCCTGAGGGAGTGATTTTGTGTGTGTTTTAGCTACAAATCAAACATTCTTTAATACAGTATACACTACTGAACACTTTACTTGAATACTTGAATTGAATGAAACTATATTACAACATATCGAATATTAACTCTTTGAGTTTCTAATTTGTGTAAACAGTATTTTTAACTTATGTAATATATGAGGTATTATTACTTGACCGGTCAGTTACATTGCAATGCTGTTATATCAGGAGACGTGAAATGGGAAGTGAGGAGGGGTTGGTGTGTTTGATAATAATTCCTCTCGTACCGTTTTACGTTACATAGGGCCTGCAAGTAATTTCTACATACCGCTCTATCCTGGGCAACTCGCTCAATCTCCTCCATGGAACTGAGACCGATATTTCCTGCCTCTCTCAGCAAAGTTCGTTTCAGGGTCTCCTTAGGTCGACCTCTCTTTCTTGAACCCTTTGCATCCCACTTGAATGCCTGCTTTGATATTCGTTGATCCTTTCTCCTCAAGGTGTGTCCAACATATCTCCATCTTCTCTTTCTTATAATAATTGTCACTAGTGGTTGACCAGACATGTCTCTGTTTTCATCACTTCTCCTGAATTAATTCCATTTTATATTCATTATTTTTCGAAGACATCTATTTTCAAATGCATTCAACTTGCTTTCTATATCTCTAGTCTGTGTTTACCATATACATTATACTAAATTTCCATCGTTGACTTATACGTTATATAGCGCCTGCAAGCAATCTTTGCATATCAATCTATCCTGGGTTTTAAAGAAATCCGGGTGCTCTCCCCATTGCACTATAGGAAAATGAGTGAAAATTTGACAATTCCTGGTGGTACAAAAGAAAAAATCCTGAACAACTCGCTCAGTCTCTTCTATGTAGTGGGGCATTTCTTACCTCTATCAGTCAAGTTAATTTCATGGTTTCTATAGAACATCCATTCTTTCTTGAACCAAATGTCTCCCACTTCAAAGCCTGTTTTTTGATCATTTCTTCTCATAGTATTCCTGTATGTTCTCTTTGTTTGTACAGTTGTTATTTGTGGTTGAGAACCAGACATTTCTATGATTTAAACACATCACTTCAATTATTCATATTTTACGTTTGCTATTAGTTTTCAATTGATGTTTGGTATTAGTTTTCAATTGATGTTTGGAATTAGTTTTCAATTGATGTTTGGTATTAGTTTTCAAAATCAAAGAACACTTGCTGATTCTACAAATAAGAAAGAGAAAATTGAAGTATTTTGAAAGAAAATTGAGGTATTTTGAACATATAAAAAGACACGAAGGGCTGGAGAAGACCATCATGGAAGGAGGCATGCCAGCAATGAGTAGAAGAGGAATTTGGCAGAGAAGATGGATTCAGGATGTAACTGATGGTTTAAACATAACAACTGCAGGTGCGGGACATCTGGACTATGAGAGAAATTCCGGAGGACTGTTGGGGTGGCAAAGTTCTATTTAGAACAAGCTATTTGATGATGATTATTTTTCGCAGACATCTATTTTCAAATTCATTATATGAATACCTTTACTTGCCAATGATGGGGGAGCTCGGTCATGTATGACCTGATGACTGTCCACTATTTGTATAACTCGTACCCACTCTGATTTACTGATAAGAAACACACACGAAGACAATTTCTGATCGATGATTGTCAATGTAGATAAAGAGATACAACAACACCCAAAAAGAGAAGACAATGGATACAACAACACATCAGCTACATTTGTTGTTGGCGTCCTTGCACTGTACAACCAGTCAATAATTAATTTATGATGATTGATGACAACAGCCGGTGAGCTCAAACTTCAAATATAGCAAATCAGATCCCCACATCATCATGCGATACGGCTCACAAACACCAACCACAACTACTACTACTACCACCAACATGATGTGCTCAGTTGTTGCTTCTTGTTCTAAGATTACAAATAACAAAGTCAATGAAACTGACAAGAAACTCCGACAGAGAAGTCACACCCCGATTCTTTTGTGTTCTGTTTCTATCGGTCACCGCTAGCATCATGTGATTTACTTTCATTAAACACACCAGGTTTAACACAGACTACCACGTGTTTCAAAGATTAAAATATAGTAGCAATGGAGTGCTGATATCACGGCGAGGGACACGTGCGTGCGTGTGTTGTTGAGCATGAACGTTCTTTGAAATTTAAAACGTGGAGAAACATATTAATATTTAATTTTTAAAATAAACAAAGCTTTGCTTTATTTTTAACAGGATATTTTAACTGTTTATTCTAAGGTTTTTCAAGAAGTTAAACACAATGAAGAACATGTGGCAAAGCACCAGCAAAATACTAAAATTAAAAATATTGAGAGCATGCATTTTCCCAGTGGCTACTTATGGTTGTGAATCATGGACTATTACACAAAAATTAAGAACGAAAATCCAGTCCTTCGAAACTAAATGCTACAGAAAGATCCTACGAATACCATGGACAGAAAGAGAAAGAACACTGATGTCCTGAAAGAACTAAATGTTAAAGAGAATTGGCTGATAAACAACATACTATACAGAAAAATTACATACTTTGGTCACATCAAGCGTCACGATGGCCTGGAAAGAACAATACTAGAGGGCAGGGTCCCAGGACGCAGAGGCAGACCAAGCAGAAGATGGCTACAAGATATTAAAGAAACCATGAATATGACCATCGACGAAGTGGGTGAACTGGCAAGAGACAGAATGAATTTCAGATGTGCTGCAAAGAGAGCAACGTCCTATAAAGGATACGCACATTGATGATGATGATGATTCTAAGGTTTACTTCTCTATTAGTTAGGAAATAATGTGTTCTTAAAAACGCTCGTAGTGTAGGGCTAGGGCAATGGGAGCCATAAGAAATAAGGGTCTGTAGTTCCAATCATGTGTTTGGTTGTTTGGTTTAAAAAAAATAAATAAATAAAAACCCCAACATTTTGGGAGCCACTAATACTTTGACACTGTATACTTTGACACTGTATACTTTGACACTGTATACTTTGACACTGTATACTTTGACACTGTATACTTTGACACTGTATACTTTGACACTGTATACTTTGACACTGTATACTTTGACACTGTATACTTATAGATCACGTTCATTGGTTCCGTTGTTTCCTCTTGGGTGCTTAAAACTTCTTATTCTCCTCATTGTATACAGATGAGTAAATGAGATTGACAACTAATAGAACAATAAATACTGCATAGACAATATGTAATTTGATGAAGGTTAAGTAACATTACAAAGGTAAATCACAAACAGGCTAAAAATGAGAATGATCAAATGTTATATATATCCTATATTAATGTATGGCTCGGAAACATGGACAATGAACAAGGAGTTAGAAGACAGAATTGATGCCTTTGAGATGTGGATATATAGAAGAATAGGCAGAGTTTCATGGACAGAAAAACAGACAAATAAACAAGTTTTAGGAAAACTAGGCATGAAGAAACAATTATTAAGAGAAATAAAATTCAGACAAGTAAAGTATTTTGGGCACATAAAAGACATGACACCATGATAAAACATTTACTAGAGGGGAAAGTTGAGAGGGGGAGAGCAAGAGGAAGACCGAGAGATAAGTGGGAGGGAAACTTTCAGAAATGGACAGGTTAGTCTGGCAGTGTGCAACGCCAAGGCGAAAGACAGAGGATGCTGGAGATTCATTGCAGCCAACCTTCGATGTGGAGATGGCACCTGATGATGATGATGAAAGTAACATTGGAAGTTATAGACCTTCGCAAATAACTAATTACGTAGAATAGAAAGACTGGAGTGGTAAGATAAGATTACGAAACACGTAACAACAAAGTGTTATCGAGATTAAGATAAGATTACAAACGATAAATTCAGAGAAAGAACTAAGCAGATACCAGTGGAGAAAGAGCTATGGAAGAGACACTGGCGATAAACAGGACACACATTCAGAAGACAGACCTGAGGCATTGCAAGACAGACAGTGCTTTAGAATCCACGGGGAAAGAGCAAATGGGAAGCCTGGAAATACATGGAGAAGAGAGCTGGAGATGTATGTTGAAAGAGACAGGTAGGACGTGGAAAGAATTGGCAGGGATAGCAAAAGAGAGGAAGAACTGGAAGAAATTTGTTGAAGACCTGTGCTCCATTGCGAGTTAAAAGGTGAAGAAGAAGAAGAAGAATGATATGAAGAAGATATAGGTATATAAGACATGCAAATCTTACTATGTTGAGTATTATACTCTAAAAATCACAAACAGCGTTAAAAAGCTGGGGTTGATTCGCAAAGTCCTGTAAATGATATGCAATTGCCCGCCTGCCCAGCGTGTTCGTAGCGCGTTGGACTACGGGTGACTAGTCCTCTGTAAGTGCGGGTTCAACTCCGCGGACTGGCAGAAAAGCTACAGGTTCCCCAGATTTATGGTGTTCGTGGCACCGAGCCGAAGGGTTACGATGTCCATGACACCGAGCCGAAGAGCTTTCAGCTCAAGTGCTTCTGGATCGGGAAAAGAATTGATATGCATTTAAAAGATGAGACTACAAATGGAACAACACCTACTACTATTACAACCCTCAACTTTCTTAATACTTATACCCTTATTAGTACGCTTTTAATGCATCAGCTTTACAAAACAAAAGACAGAGCTTGCATGCAACATTACCAAAATATACATAATAAAGAAACATAACAGACATGTTCCGGACTGATACCTTCCAACCATCAACCCTGCACGAGTCCACAACAGAAAAAAAACCCACACAAACAAAACAAAATCCAACAGACTTTCCTTCTCTGCATAAATAAAAAATTAAAAACAAAAACAGCAAGACAAAATGGTAAACCCTCTAGCCATATACACTGAGCTATTCCCATGATATAGTATGCCAGAGCCCTGCATGTCAACTGTTGTTTGTTTTACGGACGCGTTTCATTTCTCTGGCTGACATTACAGTCTGAAACAATAGCGATAAACCAATAATTTAAACACAAGCCCGCCTATTGTTTTTTCTTGTATTATTATTATTTTAGCTCTGAGACCAAAATTGTTACTTCCCTCTCTCCCTCTCTCTCTCTCTCTCTCTTCATATTTTAAATGGTGTATCTCACCGCCTTATTTCAATTAGTAGTCTTGCCCAATATAACTCACAGATTTCGGGACTACTTTCAATTAGGAATATCATCATCAGTGGCGGCTTGTCATTAAGAGCCAGTGGGGCCGGGGCCCATTAAAAATAATGTGTAACATGTATTTATCATTTTATAAATTAAAATATAATCTAACCCAAAACCATGATTTTTGTCCGAAAAATTGTGTCTAGCCTCAACAGCAACAATCATCTCGAGCCGTCACTGATAATCATCATCCATACTCGTTGCACAAAAAGGCACATAACTCAGAACCAACCATTTCCACTCAATTTGATCCCGTGCATTTCGTTTTACCACAAACTTAGACATATGCATGTTTTTTAGCTCCTGCTTCATAAGTTCTCGACCACGTGCCTCTATGCCTCCCTTATTTTCGCTGTCTCTGCAGTGTCCACCACATTGCATGTCTTGATCGTCTTTCTTTTCTCATCATGACGACATCTTCAATCGATCGTCTGTTTTTTATTTTATTTATGTCTTTCATATGTCATATGCATAACCAGTTAGTTCTTGAAGTCAGATATTGCTAACCTTATCCTCCCATGTATACTCAAGTATTCTTTTAAGAGATCTTCATTCAAATCTTCTTAACATACTTACCCTTTTCTTATCTGTTTTCCAAGTCTCTGAGACCACATGGAGAAGAACTGTTCTAACACATGTTTTTTTTTATATACCAAGGGTTTACTCTCACTGCCATAATTAAGACTATACACACGACTAATTTCTCTTTCAAAATGGCTACCCCTGTAAATCTATCTATCTATATCATTTTCGTGCCCTGGTTGGCACTTACAGCTTCTAAAGAGGTTTCCACTGCTGCCGTTCTGATACCTTTCTACCAATTGCTTCCCATGTCAGACCCCAATTTTTCAACCTTCTTTCCATAGTTCATCTCCATGTTTTGTTTGCACGTCCAAGCCTTCTTTTGCCATCCGCTATCCATCAGATAGCTGTCCTAGTCAATGTCCCTACTGGCATACACCATACATAAACATATAACTTCATCTCGCCTTTTAATAATGGTTTAATAATGGTATAATAATGGTTTAATAATGGTCCAATAATGGTTTAATAATGGTTTAATAATGGTTTAATAATGGTTTAATAATGGTTTAATAATGGTATAATAATAGTTTAATAATGGTTCAATAATGGTTTAATAATGGTATAATAATGGTTTAATAATGGTTTAATAATGGTTTAATAATGGTATAATAATAGTTTAATAATGGTTCAATAATGGTTTAATAATGGTATAATAATGGTATAATAATGGTTTAATAATGGTATAATGGTTTAATAATGGTTTAATAATGGTTTAATAATGGTTAACAGTTTCATTTTAATAACTCTTCATTTGTCTTCCTATTTAGCCAGACTATTTTCATGATCACAAATTTATTACATAAAAAAAAGAACCAGGGTCAACATTTCCAAAAATATTAAATTAAATTAGTTATTGAACAGTAGTGACCGCTATTGATTGGTATTCTGGGAACGCAAAGGATTGGTATTGACTTCATGGCGCCGCCCCTGACATTTCTTGTTATCATCTAACGCAAGTCTCACTGCCACCACTTGTGAGATCAAAGATATATCCTACAACAAATAACAACATCTGGCAAAGCCTACAATCCTGAAAGTCATTATCATACCCCTCATGTTATATTATATTTTCCCCCGAACATGCCCTCACTTCCTCATTTTTTCTATCCTCCCTACTCCGTTTTATTTCCTCACTATTTTATTTATATTTCCATTTTCAATGTCCATTTTGGCTTCAATTGGATTCCCTTCCTTTGTTCTAGGGCGGACAAACAATATAAATTTATGACATGAATGAAACTTTTCGGCGGTCCAAGGTTGAATCAATGATAAAGCGGCATTGTTCTGTTCATGGACTGGCCGACAAGATAACCATCAATGCTGTTATTGTTGCCTTTTAACTAAGGTAATCATCAGTAAAAAAGGAAATCCAGCAGAGTTTAAATTAATGTTTGCATTCAAGTTTGTGCTCAACAGTTTTGTACACGTGCCGGAGAATATCGGGTTTTTATTCTTAGGGTGGGGGGAGGCTGAAATAGAGAGTCTGCCGTTTCGAGATAACAGAACTGTTGAGTTAAGAGTTAGGGTAGGGTAGAGGAGGAAACATACGAGGAATAAAACATTATGTTGGTTGCATACTGAAAATGGTACAATTGTTGAGTTAAACACACACAAACACGCACACACAAATTCAAACAGTAAAAAAAAAAAATTTGAATCACGAGTCGAGATCTGTACTCACATTTCAAGTCGCTTTTAATTGTTTCAACAACTGCGACGCCCGAAGGGAGAACGAGGGCCAGATCGATATGTGTAACGCTTGTGAAACTAAATCACATAACTTGTATTCACTTTGGTATTAGAACGATGATTGATACAATCGAATTCTGTTGATGCTATCTTGGCTGGAAAGGAAAACTGTAATTTCTAACCAAGATAATGAGAAAGAGCCGTGACATGTTGCAATTACCCAGTTTTAACTTAGGCTCATATCGAGATTTTCTTTCAACAACATAAATAAACCAAGATAAGCATCATAGACGACTTCAATTTCGATTTTTATCAAATCAAGAGCATCTTAAAATTGCTGCTTTACAAGACCACGTTAAAATCCACATCAATGCCCGCTCGTCCTTTTTTCCAAACTCTTTTTTTTTAAAACACCGATAATATATTCGACTTTGTCTTCTTCAAACGCTACATATTGACCACTTGTTAACCATTCTTTGTGATTTGTATGTTATCCGAGTCTAAGAGAGATAACTAAGTTGAGTAAGTTACGCGCCCAAAAGTAGGCCATCACATCCGATTTCAGCGACGCTTTTTATTAACTAGGGTAGCTTCCTAGGCTCCTACCTTAGCCGTCTTTTACGACATGTCTTGCAGGTAGCAGTGTTTCTATTCTTTCCTCTCATTGCTGACCCGGCAACATACGTGCGATAATATATTCACAATCTAATCATCTTCAGAGTACCACAACAAGTCTTTAGAACTCTAGATTAGAAATACTTCCTATGTTCAAGTGGGCTCAAAAAGAAGAACAATGATGTTAGATTTTCATGTGTCATATTAAATTGCCAGTGAAATTCTTTTCTTGTATTCTGTGTTGAGAATGCAACACAAGACATTAACAATACCCGCTACAAACTTATGTAAAGAGCCCCCTATTAACCCTTTCACTCCGTAATAAATTTTACATCAGGACGCGTTTACTTTACAACGTATACTAAACTATCCAGTATACTGGCTTTGCGGCATCTTAAAATATACTATAAGCTAGTTATTCGGCTCAGAAAGGCAAAATGGTTAATACAATTAAAGATAACCGCTACTAGCACAGTGCTAAGAAATAGAGTTAATTGATATTAAATGATATAATTGCTTAATTATAAATCTGTTTGTATCATTGATTAACTCACTACATACCTAGCGAACTAACGAACAGAAAGCGGGACATTATCATACTAGTGGTGTTTGTCAAACATTCGATTAACTAGACGACGGTCAAAGATAAGTCCAAGTCATTAACAAGCATGGGACAAAACCACCTGGTTGCTAACCACTACAATTGGTTACACGGTTTGACTAGTTACGGCAGGTACTACAGTCGGAGTGTCGTAATGGTATGAAGTTAGAATTGCTCACAGAGTGGTGAGTGTTCCAATCTTGGTAATTTGATGTTTCAGTTATACAGCTGAAGATGGGTATCCGATTCTAAATTTGAAGAAAGTCGAAATCGTTGCCGGAGGTAATGTCTACGTGTTCTGTCGCTGACACACACATATAGCTTGAGTGAGCTAAAAGGGACTGACCATATACATGGGTTTTTTTTTTATTATAGAGCCCGATTCTCAACAATTTAAAACGGTTTTTTCAAAATCCGTACCTACGTCAATTCGTGTAGAACAAATGTCGCATGCAGCATTTTAAAGTCATCACAATACAGTAGACTTCAACTCAGACTAGATGCTCTGCCATCTCTGCAATTCAGATTGGATGTAATGCTTCTCCAGTACCGTTTTTCGCATAGGGACACTTTGACAAAATAATGGCTGTATATTTATGTTTATTGTTATATCATTCGTAGTGGCGTCTCCCTCTTGCGAGCCATCGTTTCATTACACACTCTAGCAAGTTTTACAAACAAAAATTCTTAGAAATTCTTCCTTGAAGATAGAGACAGTAGAAGTAATAGTGTGTACCTTCCTTATCTGAAGCCACTTTCTATTGGTCAATGTACATTCAACTGAATATAACTGACGATTCGTTTTAAACCTGGGGGATCTCTGTGACGTAGAGGTTACGTGCTGGTCTCTCGTACCAAATGTACCAGTTCGTTCCCTCGTGGAGACATCGGGATATTTTTACAGAGATCCCCGATCTCAGTGTAGGTGAGATCGAGTTCCTAGTCCTATCGGAGACTGATGATAAAACGTAGGTCCCGTGTTCAATTTGAGAACGTTAAAAAAACCTATGTAGTTCAAAATCGAGAAGAGCAGGCTGGAACGCCGCTGCCCAGGCAAACTTTATTTGAAAAGATTAAAATAAAAGTTCCTACAAAAGTATCATCACCATCTTCAAAATTACATCGGGGACCATCGCTGGTGCTACGGAGCTCTTGCACTGCAGCTGATATCTTCCTGTGTAAGAAAGAGATCGGAACACACCTGGTAACTCACCGAAGTGCAATGATGATGGTCCTATCAAACAATCAAACCATCATTCCTAGAATCTTCGCGGAAAAATGCACATGTGAACTGAACGACGCGATCTAGATTCGAACCCACAGCTTTTAGAGCGCAAGGCAAACGTCGTAACCACTTCGCCACAGAGACCCCAACATCTCAACAGATATATCTATTTTTCTAACAAACGTTGAGACTTTTCGAGAGTCTGGCCGAATGGATTAGGACGCGACTCCCAAGCGGGAGACCCGTATTCAATTTACGGTAAAGCCAAGGATTGTTTTCTGTTGTGGGCATAAATAAAAAACAATAACCTGAACAGCTTCGCAGCGACTGGACTAGAAATGCGGCCATTAAATTCCGTAGGCTTTAGTCCCACCTGTCTTACACCGTCCTAAATAGCGGTACTACAGGTAGTAATGTTTTTTTTTTTTTTAAATTGACTTTTCAACACAATTGTACAGAATGTGTAGGTTTAAGACTTTTCAACACAATTGTACAGAATGTGTAGGTCTAAGACTTTTCAACACAATTGTACATAATGTGTAGGTCTAAGACTTTTCAACACAATTGTACAGAATGTGTAGGTCTAAGACTTTTCAACACAATTGTACAGAATGTGTAGGTCTAAGACTTTTCAACACAATTGTACAGAATGTGTAGGTCTAAGACTTTTCAACACAATTGTACAGAATGTGTAGGTCTAAGACTTTTCAACACAATTGTACAGAATGTGTAGGTCTAAGACTTTTCAACACAATTGTACAGAATGTGTAGGTCTAAGACTTTTCAACACAATTGTACAGAATGTGTAGGTCTAAGACTTTTCTACACAATTGTACAGAATGTGTAGGTCTAAGACTTTTCAACACAATTGTACAGAATGTGTAGGTCTAAGACTTTTCAACACAATTGTACAGAATGTGTAGGTCTAAGACTTTTCAACACAATTGTACAGAATGTGTAGGTCTAAGACTTTTAAAAAATGATAACATACAAAAGGTTATCCGTGGATCTCGAAGACATAAGCATGACAGTTTGGTGATACTCTAAGTAGTTATACGATTTCTCATGCATACGCTAATATACTCTTTACATTGTACAATTAAAAACATAACGAAATTTGGCAAGAGAAGACCACGAAAAAGAAGGTTAGATGGCATAGCAGAATCCTGTAAAAGAGCAACAATAAAAATCATCCAATCCACCAGAACAACGCAAGAGAAAAGCAGAAAACAACGTCACTGGGCAACAACCCGGTAACAGTGTGACGACAATAGAAGAAGAATTTAAAAAACAGGATGATAAACCAGCAACATGTTTTCCATTGAAAAGGTCGAACGTTGAAAGTAAGTAAATTTATGTGTGGACTGTTTATACCAAAAGTAAGACCGCGACGCTAAGGGGGCACAACAACAGACCCACTACCAAAGGTCATCAGCAAATGTATGACAGCTTATTTAATAATGTATACGGATAGATGCATGTGCCAACGATAGTCTCATAAAGATTGGAGCACAAGCAGAGACAACTGTTTGGTTGGTGTCGTCACCCGTGTGGTACTGGGACCCGCAAGGGAAGCAAAGAATAGTACCACTGTGACCTAGAAGACATGTCGTAGGAGGCGACTGATGTAGGAAATAGGAAAGCTAACCTAGAAAATAAAAAGTATCGCAGAAATCGGAAGTGCTAGACTACTTGTAGGTGCATAAATGCCACAATGTGCAATCGCTCTTAGGCTCATATCACATACAAATAAAACAGAGTGGTTCAGAAGTCGTCGCTACGGACCGTTTGAAGATTAAGAGGTTGGTATCGTGTGTCTATGTTTAACTTACTACAGTACATTCGACAGTTAGATCTGGCAAATACAGGACATTGGCATCAAAGTTGAAGAAACAGTTAAAATGAATTTAGTTAAAACTACACGAGAAACACTCTTCGAAGAACCATCCAGACAAGAAAGTAAACTATTGGGATGTAAAACCATACAAGATCTCTAACTGCTAGCAAAGAACCGTATCACATGGAAATCTAAAACCTCTGCCCTGTGTGCCGCCTTTGGCACGAAAGGAACAAACTAACTAACTAACTAACACGAGAAACATATTATGGTCAAAAGATCCCTTTATGGAATAACGTCACAAGAAGGGGATATCAAGTAAGGACTTTCTTAAAAAGATATATAAGAACGCAGTCAGCTCTAGTATTGGGCCGTATAACTGACCGGGGAAACTCTGACCCAGTTTAAGTTGGGGGCTGGATTTGATATATATTTGATAGAACACTGCAAGATTTTGTTTTCAATTTTACTCAATGTTTATGCCTCCATGGTTATTTATTGATGTAAATATTAATAATACTGATATTCCTTATTGTTAAACTTAACTTGTTGCATGCATGCATAATATAACCTTGATTTAGCATGGTGTGTTGATTTTAAAATGAATTCGTTTATATACAACAATACTGGAATGCGAGGTCGCGCGACGACTGTGGTCTTATTTTCTAGAATTGTTACTTGAGTCCGCTGGCCGTAAGAGTTTAGAGATGGCTGTGGGCAGACACATTATGCTTCAAGTAGTAGCGTGTCCCTTCCGGAAAGTCGCATTCGTCACAGCTCGCCTGAAAAACTCTCTCTCTTGCAAGTTATTCGGCCTCTTTTAGCGTCATGTTCAAGGTTTCTTTCATGTCCTGCTGCCACCTTCGTTTTGGTTGTCCCCTGCCTCGTGCCCCAGGAACCATGCCTTCCATTACCTTTCTCTTCAAACCGATGTGGTGTTTAATGTGACCAACATATTTCATTTTTATACATTATTATCATGAACTTAAAATACATTGCTTTATCCATCATCATCAAGTTAAAATCCCGTTTAGAGAAACAAAAAATAAAGTGGTTTAGCCACTTAATAAGAATGCATCCAAACTCCACAGTATACAGAGTCTTCTACAACAGAACATCGGGAAAGAAGGCAAGAGGAAGACCACGGAAAAGATGGTTAGATGGTGTAGCAGAATCCTGTGAAAGAGCAAAAATAACAATCACACTAGCCACCAGAATAGTGCAAGACAAAAACAGAAAACCATGACACTGGGCAACAACCCGGTAGCAGTGTGACGACAAAAGAAGAAGAAAGATCAAGTTAAAGGAGGTTACATCGTCGACGATGTCTTTGCAGCAAATTAATTATCGTCATATGCTTCATTATGTACATCGCTAACCTCCGCTATAGAAGTACAGTCTCTTTATTCTGTCCAGACACCATCAAGCTGAGTTTGCGTAGAATAGAGGGACTGAAATGCTATGATAAGAGACACAAATGAAGATGTTATGGAGAGAACAAGACATATCCCAGTGAACAAAGGTGACGAAAAGACGCAAGTTCTGGATACAACATACGCTGTGAAAACCCGAGAGAAATATAACACTAATGGTCATTGTCTAGAAGGAAAGAGAAAGAGAGGGAAGCTTACAAATATACGGAGAAGAGATTTGAATTCAGATATTAAATATATTCAGAAGAGCTGGAAGAAGATGCTAAAGATGGAAAAACTTGGCATAAGTTGTCGGGGACCAATGCTCCATGCAATAAGTATATACGAGAGGGAGAGAATAGACTATATATATATAGTTTTCAACATTGCTGTCACTCATACGCTGTATATTTCCATCATCAGCATTGGAAGATGAAGAAGTCAACCACACTATTATTTATATTTTCATCTCTTTCCTTCACTTGTGTTTACTCTCGCTTGCCCTCCCTTACTTCCTTTGTTTCTCTACGGTCATTCCTAAGTATTCCCTCTTGTTTTCTTTGTATCGTGCTGGCAAGGAGAGGGTAATCGATAAAACGATTACACTATTAAAAGTAAATGCCACCTACATAAGTTCACAATGAGAACTACATCACGTTTCCATACACTATCATGCTCGACCTTTGACCTATCGCATTGAGAAATGAAAAAAACAAAACAAAGAGAGAAATTTATTTACGTAGGGTGACCTTTCCTAGAATGTTTGAGTTTAGACATAATTTGTCCATGTGATGCCACATAAGCAACATTAGTCATTCAACCAACACGTGGACACCATTATGGACAAATAAATAGATTTTGGGATCTCTGTGGCATAGAGGTTAGGTGTTCTCGACTCTCGTTCGAAAGGTACCGGGTTCACACCACTTCTTCTTCTTCTTTGCGATCGCTATTTGGATGATTATACCATTAGACGCGTTCTTATGATGAAGTTGACTGTTGTCTGGAGCTCATCTCTGGTACCATGTAGTTTTGATGATTATACCGTTAGACGTGTTCTTATGATGAAGTCGACTGTTGTCTGGAGCTCATCTCTAGTGTCATGTAGTTTTGATGATTATACCGTTAGACGTGTTCTTATGATGAAGTCGACTGTTGTCTGGAGCTCATCTCTGGTGTCATGTAGTTTTGATGATTATACCGTTAGACGCGTTCTTATGATGAAGTCGACTGTTGTCTGGAGCTCATCTCGGGTGCCATGTAGTTTTGATGATTATACCGTTAGACGCGTTCTTATGATGAAGTTGACTGTTGTCTAGAGCTTATCTCTGGTGTCATGTAGTTTTGATGATTATACCGTTAGACGTGTTCTTATGATGAAGTTGACTGTTGTCTGGAGCTCATCTCTGGTACCATGTAGTTTTGATGATTATACCATTAGACGCGTTCTTATAATGAAGTCGACTGTTGTCTGGAGCTCATCTCTAGTGTCATGTAGTTTTGATGATTATACCGTTAGACG
Organism: Arion vulgaris; assembly: GCA_020796225.1. Lineage (NCBI taxonomy): Eukaryota > Metazoa > Mollusca > Gastropoda > Stylommatophora > Arionidae > Arion > Arion vulgaris. The sequence continues at coordinate 28,241,847 of CM036769.1, forward strand.
TGTTCTTATGATGAAGTCGACTGTTGTCTGGAGCTCATCTCTGGTGTCATGTAGTTTTGATGATTATACCGTTAGACGCGTTCTTATGATGAAGTTGACTGTTGTCTGGAGCTCATCTCTAGTGTCATGTAGTTTTGATGATTATACCGTTAGACGTGTTCTTATGATGAAGTCGACTGTTGTCTGGAGCTCATCTCTGGTGTCATGTAGTTTTGATGATTATACCGTTAGACGCGTTCTTATGATGAAGTCGACTGTTGTCTGGAGCTCATCTCTAGTGTCATGTAGTTTTGATGATTATACCGTTAGACGTGTTCTTATGATGAAGTTGACTGTTGTCTGGAGCTCATCTCTAGTGTCATGTAGTTTTGATGATTATACCGTTAGACGCGTTCTTATGATGAAATCAACTGTTGTCTGGAGCTCATCTCTAGTGTCATGTAGTTTTGATGATTATACCGTTAGACGTGTTCTTATGATGAAGTCGACTGTTGTCTGGAGCTCATCTCTGGTGTCATGTAGTTTTGATGATTATACCGTTAGACGCGTTCTTATGATGAAGTCGACTGTTGTCTAGAGCTTATCTCTGGTGTCATGTAGTTTTGATGATTATACCGTTAGACGTGTTCTTATGATGAAGTTGACTGTTGTCTGGAGCTCATCTCTAGTGCCATGTAGGTTTGATGATTATACCGTTAGACGCGTTCTTATGATGAAGTTGACTGTTGTCTAGAGCTTATCTCTGGTGTCATGTAGTTTTGATGATTATACCGTTAGACGCGTTCTTATGATGAAGTCGACTGTTGTCTAGAGCTTATCTCTGGTGTCATGTAGTTTTGATGATTATACCGTTAGACGTGTTCTTATGATGAAGTTGACTGTTGTCTGGAGCTCATCTCTAGTGCCATGTAGTTTTGATGATTATACCGTTAGACGCGTTCTTATGATGAAGTTGACTGTTGTCTAGAGCTTATCTCTGGTGTCATGTAGTTTTGATGATTATACCGTTAGACGTGTTCTTATGATGAAGTTGACTGTTGTCTGGAGCTCATCTCTGGTACCATGTAGTGTTGATGATTATACCATTAGACGCGTTCTTATGATGCAGTTGACTGTTGTCTGGAGCTCATCTCTAGTGCCATGTAGTTTTGATGATTATACCGTTAGACGCGTTCTTATGATGAAGTTGACTGTTGTCTGGAGCTCATCTCTAGTGCCATGTAGTTTTGATGATTATACCGTTAGACGCGTTCTTATGATGAAGTCGACTGTTGTCTGGAGCTCATCTCTAGTGCCATGTAGTTTTGAATGTAGTGTTGTGTTGTAGGGCCAGCATTCCTTTCTTGGGAGGACATACAGGGGGCAGTCTTGCAGGACATGTTCTATGGTTTGTTCAGCGGAGCCACAGGGGCACAGAGGGGTTGGGGACAATAGCAGCCTGTGTAGGTGTTTATTCAGTCTGTTATAACCTATCCTGAGTCGGAAGATGATAGTCTGTCCTTGTCTGTCAAGTGTGTGGTAGTCATGGTTGGATGGTTTAGGTTCTTTTCTAATGTCCAAGATAGCTTTTTTTTTTCAAAGTGTGTGATTTTATTATCTATTTGTTCACATTCTTGTCCCTTTTTAGCAAGTTTGTCCGCCTTCTCGTTACCTGGCACTCCGCAATGTGATGGTACCCACTGAAGAGTAACTCTTTTGTTCGTAGAGATCTTGAATTGTCCGGAGTGCAATGAAGATATTCCAAACTGAAACTGAAACACATTTGACTATCTACGTTGTTTGAACGTGATAGCAACATATGCCGGACATAGATAACCATCAAGTCTGTAAGTGTTATAGATGAAAAGCTAGTTTTACTCTTCTTCTTCACCCTGCGCCCCTAGGAGGCATAGGTTCTCTACCAAGGCCTTCCAAGCCCCTACCCCTATCTAAGGTCATCGTTTCCAGATCTCTCCACTCTCTCCCCATCTAAGACGAAGGACAAATAGACGAGCAGTGATAGTCAACATGGTAGCCTACCAAGAAAAGAGACATCAGTCGGCATCTTTAACATAGCGATTCTTTAACATAGCGATTCTGAGTAAACGTCTGTTGTCGACAAATCTCTGATATAAAAACAATGTTAAGAAAATCTAGATATATCCATTTCTCTTGTTCCCACAATTAATATCTAAACAAAACTCGTTCATTGTTCATTTGAGGATCATCTTCATCACATATGTCCATAAGTGTTTCCATCTTCTTCTACGCATGTATTTCGTTGTGCTTCGACTAATAACTCCCGTTACGTGTTGACTGATGTATCTATTGTGGTTTCTCTCATGGTTTTCCCATCTTGCTGCACCTATCGGTAAACATAACTTATAGAACCGAGATAGAGAATACCCTCTATCTACTATCTATTGTCTATTCCCATGTGGAAGATGTAGTTGGCTGTCCACTCTTGCCGTTAAGCGTAGGGATGGGAGCTTTAATTTGCGTTCTAGGGCTAGATGAGTCGCCCTTGTTGTGTTGTATCCGTGTTTATGTAGTGTGGTCTTGATATTGTCTATCCATCTTTTTCTTGGTCTTCCCTTATCTCAAGTACCCGATCTCTTTTTATTGTATGCTGTTATTGGTGGTTGGTTGTATTTCATTCTCATTAAATGTCCAAACCTCTCCATTTGTTGTTTTTCAATGTATTCAGTGCATGAAGTTATGCCCACTCTGTTTCTGATGTCCTCATTTCATAGTCTGTCTTCCCTGGTGACTCCCCTTTATCTTCTTCGTTGAAATCTTCAGATGGTATATTTTCTCTTAGAGCATTGATGATGTCGCTTTAATCCATAGAAAACCAATTCTCGGTCTTATTGTCTCGTTATGAGCTCCACTATGTATATCGCTTATACAAAACAAAACGAAAGTCGTGATAGTACGTATCTTTTATATAACCTTTGTAAAGATTTCGTGTTGTACCGGCAATGATCTCCAAACGTTGTTTAGATTGGCAAACGTTATTCTGGATTTATTCATTCTTTTGTTGATATTCTCCCCGGTTTCCCCATCTGGTGTCACTATGCTTCCCAGGTACGTGAATGTGTTTGCTGCTGTTCGCTTCTGATTCTCTATTTTGACAGGTGTAGTGTTCTTCAAATTTCATTGTATAATTAGTATGATAAGATACGAGTCTGCTTCCCTGCTGTGCTCTTGTGTGGCGTGAGTGAAGACATTGCTGAGCATGATCTACATCACTGTTTACTGTATAGAAAAATGAAAATCGTGACATATCCTTTACAGAACGTAACCATCAACAAAAGTAAACGAGTCGTTGATTTCTAGGCACCACCTGTACGTTCGGTAGTTTGCCATTGCTTCTGAACTGCGAGGTCTATTTTTACTTTCGTAAAAATCACACGAAAACGAATTTTCCTTCAAATTTCCCGCCGCGGAATTTGAACCAGGAACGCTTGTGTTGTGATCGAGCTTACTACCGCTTAAGCTACAGACGCTCACGTTTATTGTAAAGAAAAATGAAAATTGGCTAAATCATAAATTATATATACAACTTGCCGTGTGTTGCGCTCAGGGGCGCTCAAGTGAAGCAAAGAATAGTAACACCCTGCGACCTACAAGCATGTTGTAAGAGGTGATTAAGGTAGGGGCCTAGGGAAGCTACCATTGTAAATAAAACTGATCGCAGAAATCTGATATGCTATCGGATGGCCTACTCGTAGGCGAATAAGTGGCACAATGTACAATCGCTCTTAGGCTCAGATCACATACAAATCACACAGAGTGGTTAACAAGTGGTGGATGTGGAAAGTCCGAAGATGAATATACAACTAATATATCTTTTTTTCTTCTCTCGTTCGTTCTTCACGGTCAATTTTATCAATCTATTTGTCATATATAATTGATCTTTGACAAGAACCATAACATAATAATATAAAAATAAAGTTGAACTCAGAATAATACAAGGGTTCATTTGAAGAAAATTGGTTGCCGATAACAATGGTGATAACACGCTACGCTAGTGATCACGTGCCGTAGACATTTAAGGGTTCAAGGCCAGAGTGTGCCAGAAACTCTCGGTGTGCTCACAGTGCGTGGTTGGACTACATGAAACTCTGATCCATAACTTTGGGATCTAAATTACAAATACATCTTAAACCGGAATAAGATTTGCCTGAATGGCGATGGAAACTGATAATAAGGAAAGCAAGTCTTAACACAAAGATAACTCACAGGCGCCATATTATATGCAATAACTATGCCTGAAATTATAACAGGTGAAAGGAAAAGAACTTGTCTTAGCGGGTGTAAACAGTGTAATTGACTGCAAGTAGTAAACATGGTATAATTTGGAGAACGTTAGACCTCAATAAAAGCTGCTAACTGGTGCTTTTAAATCAAACATTAGGATACAATTTGTATGATCAATACAGCATCAGCACTCACTAAATGCAAATAAATAGAAATAATATATGCTGCCAGCCTGTCGTTTCTACTACTCATACTCCTACTGCCATCGTCACCAATACCAGTATCACAGCTACTACAGCTACTACTACTATTATTATTACTGCCGATGCCACCACCACCACCAATCTTACTACTAGAAGAAAACAAATCTTCTTCTGCGTTCTCACTAGATTGGGATTTCGGATTCTCTAATAAAAGCAGCCGTCTGCCTCAGATTATCAGCCACGCCATACAGTTTGTCTTCTGCGTTCTCACTAGATTGGGATTTCGGATTCTCTAATAAAGGCAGCCGTCTGCCTCAGATTATCAGCCACGCCATATAGTTTGTCTTCTGTGTTCTCACTAGATTGGGATTTCGGGTTCTCTAATAAAGGCAGCCGTCTGCCTCAGATTATCAGCCACGCCATACAGTTTTTCTTGGACGCTAGTGTAAGTGGGCCACCCTTTTCTTCTCAAGTCTGCACACTGGGGGCAGTTCTGTAGGATATAACTCCTATGATTTCTGCTCCCCTTTTGTGCCGACCTCTTCGCGCAGTAAGTTTTGCCACCCCCGTAATGGTAGGTCTGACATTCTTACGGCGTGGCTAAATCTCCGAGGCAGATTGGCGACCGTAGAATCTGTTTCCCCATTCCTCATTGTAAGGGGTTGTTGCACCATGCTATGCGTCTTACAGCCTGGTGCATTCGCTTTCTGCAAGCATTTGTTTCGGGTTAACATTCCCTAGCGGACACGTGCATCCGATTTCAGCCAAACCTCCTTAGTCGCTTCTTACGACATGCGTGGCAGGTAACAGTGGTTCTATTCTTTACACCCCAAATTTGGGCCTCGGGAACCACTCGGGCGGAAAACAAATCTACAAGTAGATAAAAAGTAGAATATGACTCAGGGATTTTTCTGATTCCGGGTTGAAGCTGGGACGACATTAGCAGTGACGGAAGGAAAAATATTTCACGCCCACTCTGGAATTGAACCTGGATCAAACCTACTGCCTTGCAGGTCGGCTGGGGACAGTCAAGGGCTAATGGAGAGCGAACCTAGTAAACGCTGGTTGAAATCGGACACGTCGCCGAAGGACAAGCACTAGGGCTCTAAATAGCACTGAAAATGTGACGTAAAAATACGTTCTTGGCAAAGGCTGTTTATATATCAAAATAAGAATGATCAAAGTGGCTGAAAAAGAACGATCGAGAGAGAGAGAGAGATAGAGAACGCAGATCACATGCATAAGAAGCGAGTTCACTAACAACTACGCTACTGCGGCACTTGATTGATGAAAAGGGGAGGTTTAGAACACATTGAGACAACCGTTAACATCAAAGAGAGACAAGACAGGGGAAGACAGAGAAAGAGAAAATATTGAACAGCCTCATTTTATGGAAAGGACGATCGTCAACGTCTGAGATCATACCAAATATCAGGGACATAGATTTGTGGAGATTTATATCGCCTACGCCAGTCGCCACGACACCTGATGATGATGATGACTTTAGTATGGCTATTGTTTTTAAGAGGATCATCATCATTAAATAGCTTATCCTAAGCAGAACTTTGCCACCCCAACAGTCCTCCAGAATTTCTCTCTCTCATAGGCCAGATGTTCCGCCTCTGCAGCCGTCAGTCATTCAAACCATCAGCTACATCCGGAATCCATTTTCTCCGTGGTCTCTTCTTCTCTTTACCGGTATGCCTCCTTCCATGATGGTCTTCTCCAGCCCTTCAAGTCTTTTTATGTCCAAAATATCTCAATTTTCACTTTCTTATTTGTAGTATCAGCCAGTTTTCTTTGATTTTGATTTCTTTCTATAAAGATCTATTTGTTCTCTTCTGTCCCCGATATACGGATGACTCTTCTGTAACACTTGTATTCAAAAGCACTTATATGTTTTTCCACTGCTTTATTAAATGTCCATGCTTCACACCCATACGTTGCCACTGGGAATATGTATGCTCTTAGTATTCTGATCATTGTTTTCTTATCAGTTCCATTCCCTATTGCTTTTAGTTGTTTAATTTTTTGTAAAGCAATGTTTGTTCTTCTTTTAATTTCCTTCATCCTATTTCCATCTGTTGTTAGCAGTGAACCAAAATATTCAAAACTGCTCACATTTTCTACTTTCTCTCCGTTGATGAAAATATCATTTATCATGTTCGTTGTATCTGTTGTCATTATTTTTGTTTTTGCCACATTGAGATATAGATTTTCCTTTTCGCTTTAAAAGACGATAAAACATAATAATTCCACATCTTCTCCACTGTGTCCTACATTAACTTTCTTCCACCACTCCACCCCACAAATATATGTTATAAACCTGCTCAACAAAGAACATCCCATATCAAAGTTGCACACTTCTACCAAGTGACAAATATATGTTATAAACCTGTTCAAACAAAGAACATCCCATATCAAAGTTGCACACTTCTACCAAGTGACAAAATAAAACATAAACGCACCTTATTAAGAATACAAAGAGAAGAAACAACTAAAAACACTTCAAAGTTGGTTTCGTTAGAAGAATACCTCACACAGAGACTGCCGAGTATGATAAATCTTCTAAATAATGATATGCATGTTGTGAGTGGGAGGGAGTGTTCAAAGTAAAAAAAAAATATGTAACACTCGTTACAAAAGGACACGAAAATGAGTTTTAAAATGAATCATAAATCTACCCAAGATTCCCTTCACTTAAAACATAAGACGGAAACAATGGCTGACCTGGCGGTTGCGCCTCCTCATCGGATGTATCATCTTCCGTTCCTGAGGAGGAAATATTGGCAGAATCTTCTCCTGTAAATAACCAGACATTAGATGAGAGATACATTATTATAGGTTAATACAGTGTTCTACAGCTAACAGAACTAATACAGTGTTCTACAACTAACAGAACTAATACAGTGTTCTATAGCTAACAGAACTAATACAGTGTTCTATAGCTAACAGAACTAATATAGTGTTCTATAGCTAACAGAACTAATACAGTGTTCTATAGCTAACAGAACTAATACAGTGTTCTATAGCTAACAGAACTAATACAGTGTTCTATAGCTAACAGAACTAATACAGTGTTCTATAGCTAACAGAACTAATAGTGTTCTATAGCTAACAGAACTAATAGTGTTCTATAGCTAACAGAACTAATACAGTGTTCTATAGCTAACAGAACTAATACAGTGTTCTATAGCTAACAGAACTAATAGTGTTCTATAGCTAACAGAACTAATACAGTGTTCTATAGCTAACAGAACTAATACAGTGTTCTATAGCTAACAGAACTAATAGTGTTTTATAGCTAACATAACTAATACAGTGTTCTATAGCTAACAGAACTAATATAGTGTTCTATAGCTAACAGAACTAATACAGTGTTCTATAGCTAACAGAACTAATACAGTGTTCTATAGCTAACAGAACTAATACAGTGTTCTATAGCTAACAGAACTAATACAGTGTTCTATAGCTAACAGAACTAATACAGTGTTCTATAGCTAACAGAACTAATACAGTGTTCTATAGCTAACAGAACTAATACAGTGTTCTATAGCTAACAGAACTAATACAGTGTTCTATAGCTAACAGAACTAATACAGTGTTCTATAGCTAACAGAACTAATACAGTGTTCTATAGCTAACAGAACTAATATAGTGTTCTATAGCTAACAGAACTAATACAGTGTTCTATAGCTAACAGAACTAATACAGTGTTCTATAGCTAACAGAACTAATATAGTGTTCTATAGCTAACAGAACTAATACAGTGTTCTATAGCTAACAGAACTAATACAGTGTTCTATAGCTAACAGAACTAATAGTGTTTAAAAACCTCAACATATGAAAGTATAGGGAGAAAAACAGACAGAAATACAACCCACCAGCAAGGATCCTTCTAATGCGCTTCTTAGACATGACCTCCAACTGTTCCAAGCAAAGCAGCTTCATCTCGTCCAGAGGGATGCTCTAATTGAGAGAGATATCAGAACACATGTTATTGATCATGAGTAAGATCACTTTTACAATCATTTAAAGGTCAATTAAACGGTCGAAAATTGATCGTTCGAGTGGCAAGTCTAGTTGTTCCACGGGTCTATGGATGCTGCCCTAGTGTGGGGGTGTTGTCTCTGTAGTGTAGAGGTTAGGTGTTCACATCCCGTGTCAAAGGTAATTGGTTCGCGCCCTAGTAGAGCCCGTCAGGATATTTTTTCTAGAGACCTCTGATCTCAGTGTAGGTGAGATCGAGTTTCAAGTCTTAACAGAGACGGACGATAAAACATAAGTTTCGTGTTCAATTTGAACACGTACAAGAATTCTTGGAAGCTCAAAATCGAGAAAAGGAGGCTGGAAAGCTGCTGCCCTGACACAATTTGTGACAAAGAATTTTTTTGTTTTAATTCCTACATAATATCTTCACCATCTTCAAAATGAAAACGGGGACCCTAGCCGGTGCTACGAATTCTGTGCTCTGCAGCTGAGATCTTCCTGCATATGAAAGAGATCGGAGCACACATGGTTACTCACCGAAGTGCAACGAGGATACTCCTATCAATTAATCAATCAATACCCTAGTAAATAAAATGCGTTGCAGGAGAAATCAGATGTGCTTGACCTACTTGTATGCGCACAACTGGCACAACGCAAAACCACTCTTAGGCTCAGATCACATACAAATCACAAAATGTTGTTTAACAGGTGGTTGATTTGGAGAGTTTGAATAAGACATGATTTTGGTTTATATTTTCAATAGTATATTTACTGTATAATGTACATATGTAATTACTCCCTATATTGGTCACAGAATTGAAGAGGATAAGAGCGATGACATGATCTACAAACATCAGGGGACCATTGAGCATAAAACGAAATATTATAGGCGCCACACTGCAAACTGTCCTTTAAAAATAAAGCCTAGAGAGACATATAGGCGCCTGATAGTGGAGACAAGTTACCATATATGTGTTGCGAAACGACTGTTCAAAACCGACAGCTCGGCGTCTATAGATTGCTCGTCGATACGTTGTTACAAGTGTTACGTTCATGATCGGTTTTAAATGAATAATCATTTTAAATAGAGTGAATAATATTTCTTTAAGTGTGTATGAAAACTGAGGGACAATATTATTGGAAATTCAAGAAAGTGCACGTTCTATTGCCATATATATAGGCGTGTGTGATATGTGTATGTGTGAAGTGTGTGCGCGCACGTCAACAACCGCACGCATTCATATATATATATATAGCTAAGCACGTAACAACAAAGTATTATAGTTGTACAAAATACAGAAAGAGTTACGATAAACTGCAACGTTTCGACCAAAAGGCCTTTATCAAGCAAACAATACAACAAGAATGACGAATTTCGAGGAACACTACAAATGGACGATTACATGTAGAAACATTCATACCTATCTAATGAAAATCTGGGAATAAAAACAAATAACGAAATGAGTGCAACACAAAACCGGAAGTGGAAAAGAAGAGAAACAATAAACAATATAGTGGATAAATAACATATATATGGAGCAAATACACATATAGATTACAAGGCATGAGATAAGACAGTACTAAGAAGCATAGGAATGTAAAGCGTTGAGTCCAAGAGGTCGCAAGGTGCCATAGAATGAAATAAAACGGTTCTCCAGGGCGAATCGACTGCGATCATCGGAGGAACATGATCGGATGGCTGTGACCTGGACATCGTCAGCTCCTGAATGACCAGTATCATTGAAATGAGTGGCCCCAGGAGTCACAGAGAATTGGCGAATCTCGCGTAAGTGTTGGGCGAATCGGTCACTGAGCCTCTTGCCGGTTTCACCAATATAGGCCTTGTTACATCGTTTGCAGGTGATGGCATAGATACAGAAACGTGACTTCAGAGGTGTTTGACAAAAATACACAAGACTGGGAGGAGCACGCCAGCGACAGATCCAGTTGGATACAGGCTCTGAAAACGGTTCTTCTTCTTCGAATGCTACATATCGACCACTTGTTAACCACTCTTTGTGGTTTCTATGTGATCTGAGCCTAAGAGCTCAGATCACACACAACTGTACGTTGTGCCAGTAATGCGCCTACAAGTAGGTCAGCACATCCGATTTCTGTGTCACTTTTTATTTACTAGGGTAGCTTCCTTGGGCACCTAGTTCATGTTGGGAAAGTGAAATTTGTGAAATCCGGGAGAAATCTTAAATCATTGCTAGAGCTTCTGTGCAAGTGTTTTGTTGCTGTCACTTACAGTTAGCTGAAAGGGACCTAACACATATGAGGGTGCCTTAAGTACACATACATTACTTTCAAATTGTCATATTTTAATATGAAAAATAAATAACAAGACATGAGATAGTTTTAATAGATTTATTAAGGCATGTACTCAATGAAGATAGAGCTGGGCGCAGGATGATTGAGTGATTGATTGATTGAAAGCATATTCAACAGTTACTTTCGACTATCATTCCCAGCTATCACCTGGTTGGTTTAAATTTCACTATCGTTCAATTATTGTTGTCTTTACATCTCCGAATGAACTGATTACATGCATCATTTCAATTTACTAATTGTCTCTGATCGAAACCATATTATATTGCATTTGCTAATACAATATTTGACTTCGTGAGTCTATGCTTCTATATTTACATTTTGTGAAACTGTTCTTAATTGTTTATTTCTACTACTTTCTGGCTAATTTAGTATATGCGTTACGTGGGCACGCTGTAGTGAAATTGTCAAGACGTTTACCATGCGTTCTGAAATTCGTGGGTTCGAATCCAGAACGCGTTGTTCGGTTCACGTGTGCATTGTTTTTTAGAGATCCCTTGAATTTTCGATGCAGTTATTGAGTTTGTGTTTTTTGCAATGTCAGGTAGCATGATATTTCTAGGAGAAAGACTTAGCCAACAGTGGCGTGCCATTTTGACAGAGAAAGACATAGCCAACAGTGGCGTCCCATTTTGACAGAGAAAGACATAGCCAACAGTGGCGTCCCATTTCTACAGAGAAAGACTTCGCGAACAGTGGCGTCAAATTTTGACAGACAAATTTATTTTCAAACTAAGTAAGAAATAAATGGTTTGCCGATACATCGATACACCTCTTTCTCTCAATATATTAACTCATAGTGGACGAGGGCAAAAGCCATGTTTTAACAAGTAATTTGTTTTCAGATTATTTTTTTTTCCGATCCAGAGGCACTTGAGCTGAAAGCTCTTCGGCTCGGTGTCATGGACATCGTAACCCTTCGGCTCGGTGCCACGAACACCGTAAATCTGGGGAACCTGTAGCTTTTCTGCCAGTCCGCGGAGTTGAACCGCACTTATAGAGGACTAGTCACCCGTAGTCCAACGCGCTACGAACACGCTGGGCTATTGTTTTCAGATAAAAAAAAACAACTCCTTTAGTTCGGCTCCTTGTAAAAGGCGTCCAACCCAAAAACCCCGTAGTGTGGCATGTGGTAAACAAGTAGTTAAAGGTACCATAAAAGCATTTCCTAGGCCTGAATCTGTTCAATTTTGAGTACCTTTGACGGGTCGGAGAGAAACACGTTGCGGATCAGATCTAGCCACCGAAGCGGGTTTTTCCTCACCCTGATTGTAGCAGAAGATGAAAATTCACATTAAAAGATACTGAAAAAATGAAAATCGTGGCATATCCCAAAGGACGTAGCCATCAACTACAGTAAACAAGTCGTTGATTTTCTAGGCACCACTTATACGTTCAGTAGTTTGCCATTGCTTTCTGAACGGGTGGCGCCATCGTCCTTTTGTTAAAATCAACGGAAACAATTTGCAAGCAAACTGTCCGCAGCGTGATTCGAACTCAGAACGTCGGGGTTAATAGACCAAGTCACTAACCCCTAGGCCACAGACGCCACAAAAAGATACTGCAATAGAAAAAAGAACATGCCAGCTTATGTGTCTATATATTGTGATAGACAAAGGAAACAAACTGTTGGATGGTTCATCTATTTATTTTATATCATTGAGCGTCCATATCTATGTCGTGTTGTGTGGCTAATATTTCCGTTTCGTTGTATTTTTGCTGGAAGTTGTTACGTTATTATATATAATCCAAGTAGGACGCTTTTCTTCTCAGTGGTTTCTATTTATGCTTGAGTGTAACGTTCATGTCTCTTTGTTCGTCGTTCGTTTTGTTTTATTAGCATTTTCTTCTCGTTCGCTCGCTGTGAATTGATGTGTAGTTGTGGCGCCTAATATGGCAACTCCGACTACTTTTAGCGTGAAGGCTTGCTTTTCTTATCATTAGTGTCCCTCACCATTCAGACGAGTCTTACTCCGACTTCTGAGGTACTAGTAATTTAGATTCTCGAGTAAAGAATTAGGGGGCCAGTAGTAAGACCACGTATAGTATGCACACACAACAGGTTTTTTTTCTCAAGCTGGTTGCCCTTTGCTGCCGGGGTCCTTAAAGGAAACAAAGAATAGTAACACTGCAACCTACAAGACATGTCGTAAGAGGCGACGGAGGTAGGGACCTAGGGAAGCTACCCTAGTAAATAAAAGCGTCGTAGAAATCGGATGTGCTAGCCTACTTGTAGGTACATAACTAGCATAATGTGCAATGCTTTTAGGCTCGGATCACATGCAAATCACAAATAGTGGTTAACAAGAGGTAGATATGGAGAGTGAAGAAGAAGAAGCAGAAGAAGACCTAAGCCGGTCTCGAACCTCGGAATTAGATTGGAACGTGGTTATTATGTAAGAGTGTTACCCACTTAGCTATCGGCGCCCTCTTCTTATCAGTAACGTTCAACACAATTCTATCCACAAGAAAAAGTAAAAGAAGAAGAATGGAAAGCAAGTACAACTAGATTAACAGTAAATTAAAAAGCAGATTAAGGATTAGAAAGAAGTAGAAATAAAGAAGGGAAAATAATTTTTTAAAGTGGGTAGTTTGTATGAGGTAGAAAGCTGACAAAAGATAAATACGAAAATATACCCAGCAATGAGAAGGGACAACTGTTATAAGAAAGAGAAGATGGAGATATGTTGGGCACACCTTGAGGAGAAATGATCAACGAATATCAAACCAGGCATTGAAGTGGGATGCAAAGGGTTCAAGAAAGAGAGGTCGACCTAGGGAGACCCTGAAGCGAACTTTGCTGAGAGAGGCAGGAAATATCGGTCTCAGTTCCATGGAGGAGATTGAGCGAGTTGCCCAGGATAGAGCGGTATGGAGAAATTACTTGCAGGCCCTATGTAACGTATAACGGTACGAGAGGAATTATTATTATTATTATTAATGAGTAGGGTAGAAATATGAAGAACAAGTTTCAACTAAAACTAAAGTTGATAAAATAATGTCAAACGAATGAACAAAGATGACATAGTGTGTTGATAACAGATAATCGAAGATGAAATTTAATGAGAATGGAATACAACCAACCACCAATAACAGCATACAATAAAAAGAGATGAGGTACTAGAACCAAGAAAAGAGCGAGAAAAAGATGGATAGATAATATCATGACCACACTAAATAAACATAGGTTTAATATAACAAGGGGGTGCTCATCTGGCCCTGGAATGCAAATTAAAGCTCCCACCCCTACGCTTAAAGGCAAGAGTGGACAACCAATTCCATCATCTACCTGGGGATAGACAATAGAAGAAGAAATAAGCAGAATAAGAACGAGTCAAAGAGGTGAACATTGCAGAATTAAGAAGAGAAAAAACAGAAGAAAACAAATGAAGTAACACAAAAGGCAAACAATAATTTGTATATAATAGAGATGATGGGGGAAGGCAGCCAACGACTGAGTCTACATATTGTGACAGACCAATAAAACAGTTGTGCAACGATCACGTGGCTGCAAATTGCTCTCATTAGCAGAGGAACACGCACAGACATATCAATGAGTAAATGTTTCCATAAATAACATCTATGTTCATGTAATTATATTGCATGATTTAATTTTCACATAAACAAAAGCTCACAAAGATAAATGTATTTAGGACGGCTGTTACGAACAAGAATCCAGGGGCGGTATAGAAGAGATAGATATAGATAAAGAGAGAGAGAGAGAGAAAGGGAGGGAGGGAGAGAACAGGAAGTAGAATTAATGACAAATTAAAATCATAAAGGCATATGCAAGGTAAAATTTTATTAGCAGATAATGATGCATTGTATGGAAACATGATGCATTGTACGGGAAGGGGGGAAAATGTATAAAAAAAACAAAATATATATTAACAAAATATGGGGACAAATCCAATTGGAACATATATTTTCCTGCTTGACGTCCAAAGATGGATGAAAGGGAAGGGAAGATGGAAGGAAGTTAACAGTCTGGAACAATCTTTGCATGTTGTAGCATGAACCAGACATATAAAAATTCCCATAAATTGGAATCCTGGCTGAAAATAGAAAAGAAGACAGAGAAACGAAATTCCACACCGGGGGTTCCTGGATACAGGAGGGCGAAACTAAAAACTGGGAAGTTAAAAATGCAAGTAGGGAGGAGATTTGGGAAGGGGTGAGGGGGCGCAGTAAAAGAGCAGACAAATAATCAGAAATCTATGCACACGACAATTGTCTTTTTTCCATCCTCAGCGGCTCACATTACCATGTTTATTGGCCTCATAAAAACCGTTTGAAACCGCAACCCTTTCCTCAACCGCACCGTTCCACATCGACCAGGGCCCAGACTCTGTCCTGGAGATTTGCAAATTTCTCAAACCTGCCTGATTGTGTGGTCAAGATACTGATGAGTTCACCAAATTCTAAACCGAAAGGAAATGAAACAGCCTTCATAATGAGGCCATGCATATGGTTTAATTACTTCATTCAGTAGCTGTAGATCGATGATGGTCTGTGGCAATTGCTGGTGAAATAATACAGTCAGAATCGGTGACGTGTTTCTTTCAGGGGGGAATCTGGTCTTCAAGTCACAAGAGTTTCAGTACTGGTACTTGAAAAAAAAGGGGGTGGTTGTAAAAAAACCAGCAAAGATGAGATACCATTTTGGTTACGTGTTCCTAGTTTATGGTGAACTGTTTTAACAATCAAAGTACAAGTCAGTTTGTACTAAGAAACAGGATATTATGTAAAATAAAGCACACGATTTCAAAACAAATATACGCACTGTTAGCACATTCCCGTTCATGTGGGCAGACTTTCGTATATTTTGGATAGAGATAAAAATTGTCTTGAAATTTGAATCAACGATATGAGTCCATTGTTATTTATTGATGAAAAGTGTTAATAATAGTGTTATTTTTTAGTATTAAATTTAATTTGTGGAATAATATAACCTTATTCCGCACGTGATATTGTGTTTAGGATAAATTTGTCTTAACCGTGGCTCCCTGCAACATATGTAATTTGAGGCCATGGTCTTATTTAACATTTCTGGAATACAAGGGTCAAGTGATTTCCAGGAATTTTAACTTGAGCTGATGGTCTTGTGTCTACAGGCGGCTGTGGCACAACCCGCTTAGTATGCCGACAGTTAGATTGAGTAATGGGTTATGAACGGATCCCATAGCCACTATTGAAAGACATATATATGTGCAGTGTCCAGCAGCACATGTCGTTGCGTATGTATATTTATGGTTCATGTAGCACGCTGATTAAATTCACGCTGATGAATCGGTTTTATGTGTGTGAAAGGAGAAATGAACGCGCCGATAGGGTTGTAGGTACGACTGCTGTAAAAAACGGGCGAGCAATGGACCAGGTTGATATTCCGAATTCCCTAAGGGAGAGAGGGTGTGTAAATTATTCAAACAATAGTGTTGAATCTACAACCTTAACCAGACTGCAAGAATTTCAAATCAAATGTGGCGTAGCTAGGCAAGAGCACTATGCTAGTAGCCAAAGAATAGTAAATCAACAAAGAACCGGTGTCATTAGTTGCCACACGCTGAGAGACATACTGAGGAAGAGATCGGAGCACTTATAGACTAATTGATTAAATATGCAGTGATGATGATCCAACCACTAAGATAAACTAAACTGTGTTCTTCCTTCACACGTTTCCATATTCCTAGATGTGAATGCAACACTTTCTGTTTCCACTCTTATCCACTCTTATTAAAACATGAAGCTGATTTCATCTCATATTTCTCACACAAAGCGTTATGGTCAGAACAGCGTTTCTCAAAGTGGGTGGTACCGCCCTCCTGTGGGCGCTGAAGTCTTGCAGGGGGGCGATGGTGAGTTCAGAAGCATTTGAGGGCAGTTAATTTATCCCGATTTTGCGATTGAATAATCATTAAAAATTTTAATTCTGCATTTTAATTCATGATATGCCCATCTTATACGATCGATTCTTTCATCAATTTTCTATTTCTTGTATATAATCATTTGAAAAATGGCCATGAATGACAGAACTATGTATCAAGTTTCTATGTCAAAGTGAAAATAGAGCATATATATATAATTATATATATATATATGGGGGCGTTGGCAAACTGTTATAATGGAGGGGGCGTTACAAAGTTTATGTCCTGCAAAGTGAGCGATGGGTCGACAAAGTTTATGTCGTGCAAAGTGAGCGATGGGTCGACAAAGTTTGGGAATCTATGGTCTAGAATATAGAATAGTGTTATCTAAGGTTTTTCTATGTTGAGGCGTATCTGAGTGTTGGCTGTGGGGGCGAGGTGATGATTTAGTTAATACTACTAATAATAATTACAAATAGTAATATTAATATAGTTGAGATATCGACACTTTCTTCAGTGGACAAAAGCAATGAATGGTAGTTAGAGGGCAGTAGAAGGGTTATAAAATAAAACAAGATTGTTTGACTGAAATCGGATGCACGTGTCCTAAACGTGTAGAAGTCTATGCGTTTAGGGGCCTACCCAAACCAATGTGCAATGTATACACGTTCTTTGGGAAAGATCAAACATATCACAAAGAGTGATTAAAATTGGTCGTAAAAACGAACGCAAAGAAGAAGAAACAAGATTGCAAAAAAGGGAAGAATGTGTTCAGGGGAAGGAAGGAGATACGAAAAAATGGAAAACTCGTTTGTTATCTTGCAATTTGATTAACTGTAAAGCCGACAGACTAAAATATAGCGCCATGAATATACGACAGAGGCGTCGTCATATTGGACAGCGCTGGTGTAGAAGTCAAATGCAATAAAGGTATGAAAGCAAACGGTATTTTGTTTTAATTTGTTAACTGATCGTAATGTTTGTTTAATTTCCGGGGTGACGACGACAACATCAAGCGCGGCAGTTTCCGATTTCCGATCGACAGGACTGACAATAGTCATCGTGACAGCGACGACAAAGAAAAATAACTATCGTGACATTTTCATCAAGGTTTCTGTTCAAATGTGTGATCGAGTTCCTAGTCCTATCAGAGACGGACGTTAAAACGTAGGTACCTATTCAATTTGAGCACGTAAACTTTCCCTTGCAAACCTTCTCACACAACCTCCCATTGCAAAACTTTTAAACACAATCCTTCCTTGCAAACTTACTATCACAATCTTCCCTTACAAACCTTCTTAAACAGTCCGCCCTCGCAAAACTTACTCATCCTTCCACTGCAAACCTCACACAACCTTTGCAAACCTTCTCACACAACCATCCCTTGCAAACCTTCTCACACAACCATCTCCTGCAAACATTCCCTTCTAAACTTTCTCTCACAGTCTTCATTTACAAAACTTTCCTTGCAAACCTTCCAAGTCAACCTTGCTAAACAAACAATATAGTAGGTATCTTCTTCTTCTTTGCGTTCGTTCTTTACGACCAATTTTAATCACTCTTTGTGATATGTTTGATCTTTGCCAAGAACGTGTATACGTTGCACATTGGTTTGGTAGGCCCCTAAACGCATACACTTCTACACGTTTAGGACATATGCATCCGATTTCAGCCAAACCTCCTTAGTCACCTCGTACGACATGCGTGGCAGGTAACAGTGGTTCTATTCTTTACACTCCAAATTTGGGCCCGGTAACCACTCGGGTAGGCATAGTAGATATCAATTCTCCTGATGACAGTGACCCCGTCCTGTCTGTCCACATTTCTTCCTCATAATTATTCCCCCCTTGCAAACTATCATTGAATCTCTCTGTTCTTGTTACGTTGTCTCTCTCTTTCTCATGTGTCTCTCTCACTCCATACTTTCTCCTGCATCTTATACCCTTCCTCTTTTCTTTCTTTAATTCACCCCCATCATTTACACTGGCCAACCGTGATCTCAACTAGACTTTCTCTACCATGTTTGTGCCATCAGTCTGTTTGTCTCCACCATTTTAACTTGACCACAATATTCCAACCCATAATATCACAATCCAAGCGTGCCTGGTTCAAACTGAGCGGCGGGCGAGTTTGGAAGCAAATTAGTTCCCTCCGATTTTTTATGAAAGACATAAATACATCTCACCGTTCCGAAAGCAATGGCAAACTACTGAACGTATAAGTTGTGCATAGAAAATCGACGACTCGTTTACTGCTGTTGATGGCCAAGTCCTGTAAAAGGATATGCTACGATTTTCATTCATAATATTCACACAATATTCACAATCTCATTAGAGAGACATAGAGACGAACTGTAGACAGAGATAAGACGGGAAAGACCTGGAATAAACTAAGCTGGCTTGCTCAAGACAGATCTGGTTGGAGGAAATTTGTTGATTCTTCTTCTTCAAACACTCCATATCGACCACTAGTTAACCAATCTGTGTGATTTGTATGTGATCTGAGCATAAGACCGATTGTACGTTGTGCCAGTTATGCGCCTACAAGTAAGCCAGTACATCCGATTTCTGCGATACTTGTTATTTACTAGGTAGCTTCCTAGGCCCCTACCTCAGTCGCCTCTTACGACATGCCTTGTAGGTTGATGTGGTACTATTCTTTGCCTCCCTTGAGGGCCCCGTCACCACACGGGCGAATTTGTTGACTTATGCTTGAATGGAAGTTAAGAGAAGAAGAAGAAGAAGATAATCTTCACAAATATTGACCCGAATCAACAGACCACCACTACCACTTCACCCTACCACTCCCCAGACTTACCCCCAGTAGCCTTCCTGCCCAAAAATATGAATGTTTGTTCTGAAATTGTTCTCAAAATTATAACATTGTAACAGCTCTCGCCAGGGGGCATAATCAATACAAGTGAAGCAGAAGTTATTAATATTTGTTAAGCTTTAAGCCTCTTTACGATAAAACGGATAGTAATTCTGATAAATTTGATGGGCTACTGGTCGAAGCAGAGAAACATAGAGACTGTTGGTCGCTGTTAGAGTGGTCTGGCCAAGCACGAATTGTGATATGAACAATATATCTTTCTATCGGAGAATTTAAAAAAAAAAACACAGAGAATGATAAGCGTCCAATGTGAACGTTATTTTAATTCATTTAGCCCCCACATCGTTACAGATGGTTTCTTTCATGTCATGTTTTTGTTCTTGTATGTGTGCGTGTGTGTTTTCTATCATTGTTTTATGTCCGCCTGTTTGAGCAATTTAGTTGTAATAAATGTTTAGAAAATAAAACAGAACAGGCAGTTAGATGATGCTTTGTGACTCATGGGGAGAATCACAATTGTGTGGGATGCTCATTATGGTTTGCCATCTACTGACTGTCAAGTACTTCTTAATGGTGTCCAAATCTGCTTGCTGTTTCTGCCAGCCTAACATGGACAAGTGTACACACAATATTGTGCCTAACAGTTATACACATATTTCTTCTCCGAACGCTCCATATAGACAGACCACTTTGTGTAATCTGTATGTGATCTGAGCCTAAGAGCGAATGTACGTTGTGTCAAGGAATCCGATTTCTGCGACGCTTTCTTTTTACTATGGTAGTTTTCCTAGACCCCTACCTCAGTGGCCTCTTACGATATTCCTTGTAGGTCGCAGTGGTACTATTCTTTGCTTCCCTATGGGACCCGGCAAAATATGGACGAGACACATACATTTCTTCTTTTATCCTCGTCCATTTATACCCTTACAATTCTTCTCTCCCCTTCCATTCATATTCATACAAATCCTTTTCGCCAATTTATATCCTTACAATTCTTTTCTCCGCTTCCATTAATATTCATACAATCCTATCCTGCCGACTTATACCATTACAATCCTTCTCTCCGATTCCAATTTATAATCATCAAATTATACTTCCACTCCCTTCATAAACCTCCCTCTCTCTCTCTCAATAAAATGTTGCTATACAATCATTCCTTCTTCTTCATATTCATACAATACTTCACTCCTTCTTCTATGTACAATCCTTTACTTCCCATTCCATCCAAATACAATCTTTCCTTCTCCCTTCTAGTTATACCTATCATCGATATAAGGGAACACTGCAGTTAAACTATGCAGCAATGGTGAAACATCTAAAACCAGAGTAAGTGTAGTTTTACAAAATACAAAACAATAAAGCAACATTTCGACCAAAAGGCCTTTATCAAGCAAAGGATACAACTTTATCAAGCATATATTTGCATGTATTTTCCAGTTTCGTTTACCAAGCTACTGAGTTAGTGATTGAGCAACGCTGTGAGCTATGAATGTTACATGGAATGCTTTTTTGCTGTATCAACCGTGCGTTTGTTGTGGGTATTCAGAAAATGGCAGACAGCGGTTGTGACGAGCCGACTCAATATGTCGTATGCAGTAATATTGCGTGTGCAGAAAGCTGGATTTTATCGTGATTGATGTTCCCCTCGACATGAATTGAAATTCAAGTGATAAACAGTTTTGTGTTGACACTTTAGCGACAGCCATGTGCATTTATGCGGTGCAGGTTGCTTTTTGTGGCGGTACGACTGTTTCATTCTGGAATTAGTTCACACAGGAGACAATTGTTAGCATTTCGTGTGATTTTCGTTGGCACAGGAACGGAGCAATTATGGGGTGACCTGTTGCAGTGAAATTGGAACCGTACACATGAACTATGAAAGGATACAACAGAAGTGACGAAATTCACTTCCTACACAGCACAGAACATAAAATTTACTTTTGTTGTATCCTTTGCTTTATAAAGGCCTTTTGGTCGAAACGTTGCTCTGTATTGTTATTCTTTTTCTGAAACTACGTTACTTTGTTTATACGTGTTTCGTCACAGTTATACCTATACAGTTCTTCCTTCTATTTTCCATCCATATATACTCTTTCCTTCTCTATTTTATTTATATTTGTATACGCCTTCCTTTTTCCCCTCAATCATAATCCTATATTTTCCCTTATGCCCGTACAAATCATACGTCTTGCATTATCTCTTTCTTTTCTCGCTAACATTGTCTTGCGACTCTATGAAAATAGAAAAACAAATTCCTTGCATATCTTTGACATGACTTAACCATCAACCACAGTAAACAAGTCGTCTATTTTCTAGGCAGCACTTATACGTTCAGTAATTTGCCACTGCTTTCTGGACAATGATGTCTATTTTCCGTTCTTTTCAACGGGAACAAATTTGCACACAAATTTGCCTGCTGCGGAGTTTGAACCAGGTATGATTGGGTTGTGATCGAGTTCACTACTGCTTAAGCTATACACGCCCACATACCTCTATACTTATATTTTCAATGATACGCCCTTCTCTACGGCATCTCAAATTTTAAATTTTTTCCGATCCAGACGCACTTGAGCTTTCAGCTCTTCAGCTCGGTGCCAGAACATCGTAACCCTTCGGTTCGGTGCCAGGTCATCGTAACCCTTCGGTTCGGTGCAACAAACACCGTAAATTTGGGGAACCTGTGTATTTTCTGCCAGCCTGCGGAATTGAACCCGCACTCACAGAGGGCTAGTCACCCGTAGTCTAACGCGCTACGAACACGCTGGGCAGGCGGGTCAAAATTCTTATCTGACCAATGTTTCCAACTGACCCCGTTCATGAACTTCCCATAATTTCTCGTTTCTATTACTATCATATTGATATCGCCAGCATTACCTTCCCTGTTCTCTCAATCTCTCATTAGCGCTGACCGTGTTAAATAGTCTCGCTAGTATTCGAACCTACCAGAAAGTTTGTTGTTATGACTACATAGCTGCTACTCCAGGGATTATTGTAAGACTGAGTGTCTGACCCGTATCCTGTCGGGGCTAGCAAGGAGGAGCAAAGAATAGTAAAACTGCTACCTACAAGACATGTCGTAAGAGGCGACTGAGGTAGGGGTCTAGGGAACCTACCCTAGTAAATAAAATGCTTCGCAGAAATCGTATGTGCTGGCCTAATTGTAGGCGCATAACTGGCACAATGTACAATCGCTCTTAGGTTCAGATCACATACAGATCACAAAGCTGGGCAGCAGCTTTCCAGTCCACTCTTCTCGATTTTGAACGGCCAATGGTTCCTTTACGTGGTTCAACTTGAATACGGGACCTACGTTTTATTGCCCGTCTCCGATATGACTACTAATTTGTTCTCACCTACACTTACATATTTGGGTAGTAAAGTGTCAAACAACGGTGAAAGAAATAAACTCTCGTATTGCTATAGCAGCTAGTGCCTTCACTAAATTAACGAATATCTGGCAATCTCAAGACCTTAGTATATGCACAAAAGTTAAATTATTTAGGTCATGTGTGATTCCTGTACTGACCTACGGTTGTGAAAGTTGGAAATCAACAAAGAAAATCAAGAAAATTGATAAGAAATTGGACAGCTTTGAGAATAAATGTCTCCGAAAATTATTAAAAGTAAAATGGAGTGATTTCGTTTCTAACAACACAGTGAGAGATAGAACACACCAACAACCCGTATCAAATATTATAAGGAAACGAAGGTGGAAATATTTAGGTCATGTTCTTAGATCAGACGAAAAGAGACTAAATCGACAAGTCCTTATGTGGTCACCAGTTGGGACAAGAAAACGTGGAAGACCAAAGACCACTCTTCGAAGAACCATCCAACAAGAAAGTAAACTATTGGGATGTAAAACCATACAAGATCTCCAACTGCTAGCAAAGAACCGTATCACATGGAGATCTAAAACCTCTGCCCTGTGTGCCGCCTTTGGCACGAAAGGAACAAACTAACTAACACTGAGATCGGGGATCTCTGGAAGATATATCCCGAGGTGGCTTCACGGGAGAGCAAACCGAGTACTTTTGAAACGAGATGCGAACACCTAACCTCCCGTCACATAGGCCCCTAAAGGTGATAATTCACCTAGAGTGAACCTATGACCTAGAGTGAACAATCGACGCTGAAGGTTTGCAAGTTGATATTAACTTAGAAGAAGTGACAAAAGAGAATACCAGAGACTGACATTAACGATTATAAATACCCGCTCCATTGAACACCAGTACAAAGCACAACTTCAGATACAACTGATATAAGGGTAAACGTCCAAGGGACATACAAACTACACAGGCATCCCTTGAATCATTCAAAGCAGGGACAACAATAAGTTGCTAGCACATCCTTCATTTATGTATGTATGACATTTATCAATATGTATGGCGTATAATTCTAATTATTTTTAATGCCAGTCTGCGGGATCTCCGCACAAACGCCAAAAGGGCCTCAATGTTTCTCAAATGTCAACAGAGAACTGAAGCCTGTGACCCAGCTAAGTGAAACAAAGACAGATAATATGACTGTCAATATGTATGACCTATTCACGTAAAGATCACCATTGTACCCAGATTTTGAGATAATATGATATGATATCGTAAATAATGACAATATGTGACTCGTCCGATTGATGGCGAATACATTGTCAACCTGCTCGCTGTATAAGAACTTACATGTGCTGAGTTACATGTTCCTATATCGTTCAAGTTGTACCCGCTCGTGTGTTGTCGGGGCTCGAAAGGGGAGCAAAGAATAGTAACACTGCGGCATACAAGGCATGTCGTAAGAGTCGACTGAGGTATGGGCCTAGGGAAGCTACTCTAGTAAATAAAAAATGTCGCAGAAATCGGATGTACTGGCATACTTGTAGGCGTATAACTGGCACAATGTACAATCGCTCTTAGGCTCAGATCACATACACATCACAAAGAGTGGTTAACAAGTGGCCGATATGGAGAGTTCCAACAAGAAGTGCAAATTGTACTATATGACGCTATGGTTCTATAAAACATCACATTCTGGTTGTATTACATCACGTTCTGGTTGTATTACATCACGTACTGGTTGTATTACATCACGTACTGGTTGTATTACATCACGTTATGGTTGTATTACGTCACATTCTGGTTATATTACATCACATTCTGGTAGTATTACATCACATTCTTGTAGTATTACATCACGTTCTGGTGGTATTACATCACATTCTGGTAGTATTACATCACATTCTTGTTGTATTACATCACATTCTGGTTGTATTACATCACGTTCTGGTTGTATTACATCACATTCTGGTTGTACTACATCACATTCTTGTAGTATTACATCACATTCTTGTAGTATTACATCACATTCTGGTTATATTACATCACATTATGGTTGTATTACATCACATTCTGGTTGTTGTAGTAGTTTTGAGAAAGAAAAATCACGAACTGTGTAATCAATGTTTTGAAACAACAAAACAAAAAGGATCATGAAAGAAAGAAATGAAACAACAGTGCTTCTACCTTGAGTAAGTCTGGAAGCGCTCTCTGAAGACTGGCTCCACGAATGGCATGGAACATTTTTTGAATCATTAACGGTCTGTCCTTTACATAAGCGTGATTGGCTGAGATCTTCTGAGGTCAAGATCTGAGTCCTCATCTTCCGGCAGGAAATCTTTCTGCCTGCCTGTCACAATAAGCAATAACTTAGGATGAGAATAAGAAGCGTCTGTCAATTGGACTTCCATTCGGAGACCGTCGATCCCGGTGAGGCTAATTAGCTTTCATTTCTATGAGCGAAGGAGGGAGGTAGGAGGGTATAAAGAAGAACCAGAGCCAACTATAAACTTTCGAACTCAGGTAAGAATTATGGGAAATCAGACCAGAACTTCACCACGTGACCCGCATTCCAGTATTGTTGTATATAGACGAATTCATTTTGAAATCAGCACAAATTGCTAAATAAAAGTTATATTACGCAACAAGTTAAGTTTAACAATAAGGAATATCAATATTACGAATATTTAACACCAATAAATAACCATAGACTCACAGAACTGAGTAAAATTGCAAAACAGCTTGCAGTGTTCTATCAAACATATATACATTCCAACCCCCTTCTCTTATCTAGGTCATGGATACCTGATCAGTTGTCTGGCCTAGTTATCTAGAGTTGGCTGTGGAAGAACCCTAACTTAAACAGTTTCACAGTGACAGCACTAGCCATTCGACCATTACAATTCTCAGACTCATGTCCCCATTGTCATACATCGCCCTAAAAATCGGTAACACAGATAGTACAGATTTTATTTGGTTAAGAATAATGTTATGTATAGTACTTTAGTTTAGTCATCAGGTCATTACTACTAGTTTAGTATCAGGTCACATTACTACTTTAGTTTAGTCATCAGGTCATCATTACTACTTTAGTTTAGTCATCAGGTCATCATATACTTAGTTTAGTCATCAGGTCATCATTACTACTTTAGTTTAGTCATCAGGTCAGTATTACTACTTTAGTTTAGTCATCAGGTCATCATTACTACTTTAGTTTAGTCATCAGGTCATCATTACTACTTTAGTTTAGTCATCAGGTCATCATTACTACTTTAGTTTAGTCATCAGGTCATCATTACTACTTTAGTTTAGTCATCAGGTCATCATTACTACTTTAGTTTAGTCATCAGGTCATCATTACTACTTTAGTTTAGTCATCAGGTCATCATTACTACTTTAGTTTAGTCATCAGGTCATCATTACTACTTTAGTTTAGTCATCAGGTCATCATTACTACTTTAGTTTAGTCATCAGGTCATCATTACTACTTTAGTTTAGTCATCAGGTCATCATTACTACTTTAGTTTAGTCATCAGGTCATCATTACTACTTTAGTTTAGTCATCAGGTCATCATTACTACTTTAGTTTAGTCATCAGGTCATCAATACTACTTTAGTTTAGTCATCAGGTCATCATTACTACTTTAGTTTAGTCATCAGGTCAGCATACTACTTTAGTTTAGTCATCAGGTCATCATTACTACTTTAGTTTAGTCATCAGGTCATCATTACTACTTTAGTTTAGTCATCAGGTCATCATTACTACTTTAGTTTAGTCATCAGGTCATCATTACTACTTTAGTTTAGTCATCAGGTCATCATTACTACTTTAGTTTAGTCATCAGGTCATCATTACTACTTTAGTTTAGTCATCAGGTCATCATTACTACTTTAGTTTAGTCATCAGGTCATCATTACTACTTAGTTTAGTCATCAGGTCATCATTACTACTTTAGTTTAGTCATCAGGTCATCATTACTACTTTAGTTTAGTCATCAGGTCATCATTACTACTTTAGTTTAGTCATCAGGTCATCATTACTACTTTAGTTTAGTCATCAGGTCATCATTACTACTTTAGTTTAGTCATCAGGTCATCATTACTACTTTAGTTTAGTCATCAGGTCATCATTACTACTTTAGTTTAGTCATCAGGTCATCATTACTACTTTAGTTTAGTCATCAGGTCATCATTACTACTTTAGTTTAGTCATCAGGTCATCATTACTACTTTAGTTTAGTCATCAGGCCAGCATTACTACTTTAGTTTAGTCATCAGGTCAGCATCACTACTTTAGTTTAGTCATCAGGTCATCATTACTACTTTAGTTTAGTCATCAGGTCATCATTACTACTTTAGTTTAGTCATCAGGTCATCATTACTACTTTAGTTTAGTCATCAGGTCATCATTACTACTTTAGTTTAGTCATCAGGTCATCATTACTACTTTAGTTTAGTCATCAGGTCATCATTACTACTTTAGTTTAGTCATCAGGTCATCATTACTACTTTAGTTTAGTCATCAGGTCATCATTACTACTTTAGTTTAGTCATCAGGTCATCATTACTACTTTAGTTTAGTCATCAGGTCATCATTACTACTTTAGTTTAGTCATCAGGTCATCATTACTACTTTAGTTTAGTCATCAGGTCATCATTACTACTTTAGTTTAGTCATCAGGTCATCATTACTACTTTAGTTTAGTCATCAGGTCATCATTACTACTTTAGTTTAGTCATCAGGTCATCATTACTACTTTAGTTTAGTCATCAGGTCATCATTACTACTTTAGTTTAGTCATCAGGTCAGTCATACTACTTTAGTTTAGTCATCAGGTCAGCATCACTACTTTAGTTTAGTCATCAGGTCATCATTACTACTTAGTTTAGTCATCAGGTCATCATTACTACTTTAGTTTAGTCATCAGGTCATCATTACTACTTTAGTTTAGTCATCAGGTCATCATTACTACTTTAGTTTAGTCATCAGGTCATCATTACTACTTTAGTTTAGTCATCAGGTCATCATTACTACTTTAGTTTAGTCATCAGGTCATCATTACTACTTTAGTTTAGTCATCAGGTCATCATTACTACTTTAGTTTAGTCATCAGGTCATCATTACTACTTTAGTTTAGTCATCAGGTATCTATGCATTACTACTTTAGTTTAGTCATCAGGTCATCATTACTACTTTAGTTTAGTCATCAGGTCATCATTACTACTTTAGTTTAGTCATCAGGTCATCATTACTACTTTAGTTTAGTCATCAGGCCATCATCACTACTTTAGTTTAGTCATCAGGTCAGCATCACTACTTTAGTTTAGTCATCAGGTCATCATTACTACTTTAGTTTAGTCATCAGGTCATCATTACTACTTTAGTTTAGTCATCAGGTCATCATTACTACTTTAGTTTAGTCATCAGGTCATCATTACTACTTTAGTTTAGTCATCAGGTCATCATTACTACTTTAGTTTAGTCATCAGGTCATCATTACTACTTTAGTTTAGTCATCAGGTCATCATTACTACTTTAGTTTAGTCATCAGGTCATCATTACTACTTTAGTTTAGTCATCAGGTCATCATTACTACTTTAGTTTAGTCATCAGGTCATCATTACTACTTTAGTTTAGTCATCAGGTCATCATTACTACTTTAGTTTAGTCATCAGGTCAGCATTACTACTTTAGTTTAGTCATCAGGTCATCATTACTACTTTAGTTTAGTCATCAGGTCATCATTACTACTTTAGTTTAGTCATCAGGTCATCATTACTACTTTAGTTTAGTCATCAGGTCATCATTACTACTTTAGTTTAGTCATCAGGTCATCATTACTACTTTAGTTTAGTCATCAGGTCAGCATTACTACTTTAGTTTAGTCATCAGGTCATCATTACTACTTTAGTTTAGTCATCAGGTCATCATTACTACTTTAGTTTAGTCATCAGGTCATCATTACTACTTTAGTTTAGTCATCAGGTCATCATTACTACTTTAGTTTAGTCATCAGGTCATCATTACTACTTTAGTTTAGTCATCAGGTCATCATTACTACTTTAGTTTAGTCATCAGGCAGCATACTACTTTAGTTTAGTCATCAGGTCAGCATCACTACTTTAGTTTAGTCATCAGGTCATCATTACTACTTTAGTTTAGTCATCAGGTCATCATTACTACTTTAGTTTAGTCATCAGGTCATCATTACTACTTTAGTTTAGTCATCAGGTCATCATTACTACTTTAGTTTAGTCATCAGGTCATCATTACTACTTTAGTTTAGTCATCAGGTCAGCATTACTACTTTAGTTTAGTCATCAGGTCAGCATCACTACTTTAGTTTAGTCATCAGGTCAGCATCACTACTTTAGTTTAGTCATCAGGTCATCATTACTACTTTAGTTTAGTCATCAGGTCATCATTACTACTTTAGTTTAGTCATCAGGTCAGCATCACTACTTTAGTTTAGTCATCAGGTCATCATTACTACTTTAGTTTAGTCATCAGGTCATCATTACTACTTTAGTTTAGTCATCAGGTCATCATTACTACTTTAGTTTAGTCATCAGGTCAGCATCACTACTTTAGTTTAGTCATCAGGTCATCATTACTACTTTAGTTTAGTCATCAGGTCATCATTACTACTTTAGTTTAGTCATCAGGTCATCATTACTACTTTAGTTTAGTCATCAGGTCATCATTACTACTTTAGTTTAGTCATCAGGTCATCATTACTACTTTAGTTTAGTCATCAGGTCATCATTACTACTTTAGTTTAGTCATCAGGTCATCATTACTACTTTAGTTTAGTCATCAGGTCATCATTACTACTTTAGTTTAGTCATCAGGTCATCATTACTACTTTAGTTTAGTCATCAGGCCAGCATCACTACTTTAGTTTAGTCATCAGGTCAGCATCACTACTTTAGTTTAGTCATCAGGTCATCATTACTACTTTAGTTTAGTCATCAGGTCATCATTACTACTTTAGTTTAGTCATCAGGTCATCATTACTACTTTAGTTTAGTCATCAGGTCATCATTACTACTTTAGTTTAGTCATCAGGTCATCATTACTACTTTAGTTTAGTCATCAGGTCAGCATTACTACTTTAGTTTAGTCATCAGGTCAGCATCACTACTTTAGTTTAGTCATCAGGTCAGCATCACTACTTTAGTTTAGTCATCAGGTCATCATTACTACTTTAGTTTAGTCATCAGGTCATCATTACTACTTTAGTTTAGTCATCAGGTCAGCATCACTACTTTAGTTTAGTCATCAGGTCATCATTACTACTTTAGTTTAGTCATCAGGTCATCATTACTACTTTAGTTTAGTCATCAGGTCATCATTACTACTTTAGTTTAGTCATCAGGTCAGCATCACTACTTTAGTTTAGTCATCAGGTCATCATTACTACTTTAGTTTAGTCATCAGGTCATCATTACTACTTTAGTTTAGTCATCAGGTCATCATTACTACTTTAGTTTAGTCATCAGGTCATCATTACTACTTTAGTTTAGTCATCAGGTCAGCATCACTACTTTAGTTTAGTCATCAGGTCAGCATCACTACTTTAGTTTAGTCATCAGGTCATCATTACTACTTTAGTTTAGTCATCAGGTCATCATTACTACTTTAGTTTAGTCATCAGGTCAGCATTACTACTTTAGTTTAGTCATCAGGTCAGTATTACTACTTTAGTTTAGTCATCAGGTCAGCATTACTACTTTAGTTTAGTCATCAGGTCATCATCACTACTTTAGTTTAGTCATCAGGTCAGCATCACTACTTTAGTTTAGTCATCAGGTCAGCATTACTACTTTAGTTTAGTCATCAGGTCAGTATTACTACTTTAGTTTAGTCATCAGGTCAGCATTACTACTTTAGTTTAGTCATCAGGTCATCATCACTACTTTAGTTTAGTCATCAGGTCAGCATCACTACTTTAGTTTAGTCATCAGGTCAGCATTACTACTTTAGTTTAGTCATCAGGTCATCATCACTACTTTAGTTTAGTCATCAGGTCAGCATCACTACTTTAGTTTAGTCATCAGGTCAGCATTACTACTTTTGTTTAGTCATCAGGTCATCATTACTACTTTAGTTTAGTCATCAGGTCATCATCACTACTTTAGTTTAGTCATCAGGTCAGCATCACTACTTTAGTTTAGTCATCAGGTCAGCATCACTACTTTAGTTTAGTCATCAGGTCAGCATCACTACTTTAGTTTAGTCATCAGGTCAGCATCACTACTTTAGTTTAGTCATCAGGTCAGCATTACTACTTTGTTTAGTCATCAGGTCATCATCACTACTTTAGTTTAGTCATCAGGTCAGCATTACTACTTTAGTTTAGTCATCAGGTCAGCATTACTACTTTAGTTTAGTCATCAGGTCATCATTACTACTTTAGTTTAGTCATCAGGTCAGCATTACTACTTTTGTTTAGTCATCAGGTCATCATCACTACTTTAGTTTAGTCATCAGGTCATCATTACTGCACATCGAACCATGAATTAGTACATAAGTACTCCCAGCTCCTCTTTAGTATGTCTCTCAACGTGTTGTGACTAACAACACCGGTCCTTTGTTGGTTTACTATTCTTTCTGGCTACCAGTACAGTGTATTTGTCTAGGTCCACCACATTAGACCTGGAATTATTTCAGTCTGGCTAGTATTGTAGATTAGCAAGCAGACTACATCAGTTATATGAGAACTATCGTCATAGCACTCCGGACGTGTCCATAGGTGCTCCGATCTACTCCCTTAGCAACTCCAGCAGCGCCCAACGGCCCAACATGCCATTTCGATGTTGATTGATCAATCTTTTGCATGTCTGGTGTGTCGTTCTTTCGGGTTTTACCACTATCGACACCTACCCCTCTCAATCTGGTCAGCAACTGGGATTCACAAAACTGAAACTCCTACGTATATATAAATATATATATATATATATATATATATATATATATATATATATATATATATATATATATATATAAATATGTATTTTTATTTATTTTTTCGATCCAGAAGCACATGGACATCGTAACCCTTCGGTTCGGTACCACGAACACTGTAAATCTGGAGAACCTGTGACTTTTCTGTCAGACCGTGGAATTGAGACGCACTCACAGGGGCTTGTCACCCGTCGTCCAACGCGCTACGAACACGCTGGGCAGGCGGGCCTCCATATATATTTATATAATTAGATGTAATTATGAATGCAAGTGGTTCCCATTCGCAATGATCTGTTATTCCACCGAGTAGTAGAAACAATGCTACACAAATTCAAAGATATCATTATTCATTTATTTGCACAACTATGAATCTGACCAATTCACTTCTGGTGTGTCACACTTGTTTAGTGAACCGTAAATCTTCTTCTTCTTCTTCCAACGTTCTCAGACATCGATTTGTATACTTTTAAAGTAGTTAGTGGTCAACCGGAGTCCATGTACATCTCCGTATAGCTTGTCTTGGACTGACATCGATTTGTATACTTTTAAAGTAGTTAGTGGTCAACCGGAGTCCATGTACATCTCCGTATAGCTTGTCTTGGACTGATATGGGATTGGCCATGTGTTTTCTCTCTGTTCCATGTATGTTGGACATTCTTGCAGTATGTGTGTCTCTGTCATCTTGCTGGTGCCACATGTACGTATGTCAGATGGGCCTATTTTATACTTGTTAAACAGATGGTACCTCAGTCTATTGTGCCCTGTTCGTTACGTCACCATGAACTTTGACTGCATCGTCCTATAGTTTATGGAAAGTGTGTTCTGGATAAGCAGAAAGTGAAAATAGTGAAGGAAGAAAATATTGAGCTCCACGTGATACACGCATGAAATATATTTAGGGGTAAATATATGACGCAATCTAGAACTGATTGGTTTGGTTTTTTGGGGGTTTTTTTTTTCCCGATCCAGAAGCACTTGAGTTTTCAGTTCTTCGGCTCGGTGTCATGGACATCGTAACCCTTCGGCTCGGTGCCACGAACACCGTAAATCTGGGGAACCTGTAGCTTTTCTGCCAGTCCGCGGAGCTGAACACGCACTTACAGAAGACTAGTCACCCGTAGTCCAACGCGCTACGAACACGCTGGGCACGCGGGCAGAACTGATTGTTCACGACCATGACGCTGGTCTAACGTCACAAAGTACTTAGACAGAAGAGTTCTACAATATGATAAAACAAAAAGTATGAAATTAACACCCACAAGGAAACTAACGTCTAGCCGAACGGATTAGAGAGCGGCCCTCGTGCAGGGGACCCGTGTTCAATCCATAGTAAGGCCAATGATATTTTTATGTTGTGGGCGTAAAATAAAAATCCTATCCTGAACAGCATCGTGGCGACTGCACTAACCATACGGCCATTAAATTCCTCCCATCCCACCTGTCCTACACTGCCCTAAAAATCGGTACTACAGGCAGCAACGACAGAAACTAGCTGAACTTGGCATTCGTATTGTGCATACTTGGACCGGTCCGTATTCTGGACACAGTAAGCTGATTACTCACAACCGTGGAGACATTGGTACTTAAATGCTTAACAGGCCCGCCTGCCCAGCGTGTTCGTAGAGCGTTGGACTACAGGTGACAAGCTCCCTGATAGTGTGGGTTCACATCCACGGGCTGTTAGAAAAGCCACAGGTTCTCCAGATTTACGGTGTTCGTGGCACCGATCCGAAAGGTTACGATGCCCATGGCACCAAGCCGAAGAGCTGAAAGCTCAAGTGTTTCTGGATCGAAAAAAAAAATGCTTAACACAAAGCCCTCTGTGAGTGCGGGTTCAATTCCGAGGACTGGTAGAAATGCCTCAGGTTCTCTAAATGCACGGGGTTCGTGGCACCGATCCGAAAGGTTACGATGCCCATGGCACTGAGCCGAAGAGCTGAAAGCTCAAGTGTTTCTGGATCGGAAAAAAAAATGCTTAACACAAAGCCCTCTGTGAGTGCGGGTTCAATTCCGAGGACTGGTAGAAATGCCTCAGGTTTTCTAAATGCACGGGGTGCGTGGCACCAATCCGAAAGGTTACGATGCACATGGCACCAAGCCGAAGAGCTGAAAGCTCAAGTGCATCTGGATAGGGGAAAAAAATGCTTAACAGTAACAAAGGAAAGCTTAAAGATAGCACATACATATATTTAGAAGCACTCCAGAACTGGAATGCTCTCAAACACATATTTGATGTTTCGATATGCTCACCTTCTTCAGTCTTTTCTTTCTCTTTTTCCCATCCATCGCTGCATCAAATTCAGATTGAGTTGAATCTGCAACCATTTTTGCAGCACTCATGACTGCAGCCTTGAACTTTGAGCAAGATCTTGATTGTTTTAAGCAGGAATTTAACTGAGAAAATAAAAACAGTAAAAAAATAATAAGAATAACACAGACATACTGTAAAAACAGCAACAACTGATTACATGGAAACTAGATACTTTTATAAAGAAATGGATCATATGATAGTAGAATCATGGATTCATCTAAAGAAAGTAAAAAAATATATAACACACATAAACATATACAAATTTAGACATGTTTTATTAAGAAAGAAGCTAGTTGATGGGCTAACGGAGGTAATACTCCCAACATGGCAAAACTCTGAAAAAATAATGTATACAGTTGATTGATGTAATGAAAATTAATTTGAAAGATTTAAAATACAATTCTTACAAAATATTTGCACCGTCTGCTCAATTATATCGACGACCCTCGTCGGCGCTACGGAGTTCGTGCACTGCCGCTGAGATCTTCATGTGTAAGAAAGAGATTGAAGCACCAATGTTTGTTCACCAAAATGCAATGATAATGGTTCAATCAATTGATGTAAACCATATCAACTAACAGCAATCACCTCATTTAGGAGTCTATACGCTCATCATGGAAGGAGGTTATACGCTCATCATGGAAGGAGGCATCGCGGCAAAGAGGAGAAGAGGAATACCACAGCGGAGAAGATGGATTAGGGATGTAACTGATGATTGCCCGTCTGCCCAGCGTGTTCGTAGCGCGTTGGACTACGGTGACTATCCCTCTGTGTGTGCGGGTTCAATTCGTGGGATGGCAGAAAAAGCCACAGATTCCCCAGATTTACGGTGTTCGTGGCACCGAACCGAAGGTTACGATGTCCATGGCACCGAGCCAAAGAGCTGAAAAGCTCAAGTGATTCTGGATCGGGAAAAAAACCAAAAAAACTGATGATTTGTGCATGACAACTGCAGAGGCTGGACATCTAGCATATATATATATATATATATATATATATATATATAATCATCATAATTGTCATCACATAATACACATCTGCCTGATTGTATCATCTCTCTCTGTCTCTCTTTCTTACACAAACAGGAATGTATCCTTAATTAAAAGGGACTCCTAACATTCATAGTCTTTCTTCTTCTAAAACTCTTTTTATAGCTCTAGTTATTTAGGGTAATACGATGTTAGGTCCGTATTTTTCATTGACCGTCGACACACGAATGGTATCCTTTATTTCCATGGCTTTTCTTGGTAACCAATTAAGGCTGGATCGATCTCTCTCTCTTTCGCGATCACCGCCCAGAACGATGTACCAGATCTTCCCATAAATTCTATTCATGAGGAAATCTGATTTATGCAGCCTTAGCATTGGTGTGTTTTACGTCACATCTTCAGCACCATTTGGAGCTCTGGTGCTTATCCTTCGACGATGTGTCTGGTTTCAGTCAGTGTTTACTCGGTTCGCTCTCCGTTCTGTAGCCATCTAGTGTTTTTACTGTATGGGGTTGCTAGCTCTACGCCCAATCTCATTAGTCGTCTCTTACGACATGCGTGGCAGGTAACAGTGGTTCTATTCTTTACACCCCAATTTGGGCCACAGTAACCACTCGGGCGTGGGCCGATCTAAAAGTAGTTACAATCGGACAAATATTTCCCGCCCACTGTGAAATTGAACCCGAACCACTAGACTAAACAGCGAGTTCACTACCAACTACACTACAGCAGCTTGTCCTAGTACAGCAGCTTTTCCTAGTCTTCAACATGTTATACCTCACACTAACAACTTCATTACTGTGGCTTTTCCTAGCCTTTAGTATGTTATACCTCACACTAACAACTATATTACTGTGGCTTGTCCTAGCCTTTAGTATGTTATACCTCACACTAACAACTACATTACTGTGACTTGTCCTTGCCTTTAGTATGTTATACCTCACACTAACAACTACATTACTGTGGCTTGTCCTTGCCTTTAGAATGTTATACCTCACACTAACAATAACCAAGAAAGAAGAGTACTAGATCTATTGTGTATGTTCTCACAATGGTAGTGTCCGTCTGTAGCTTAAGTGGTAGTGAGCTTCATCTTCTTCTTCTTCAAAAACCAGGAATTATTAATTTTTACTCTTTTCTATAGTCCAATGGGAAGTACCGGCGTTTTTTCCCCGATCCAGAAGCACTTGAGATTTCAGCTCTTCGGCTCGGTGCCATGGACATCGTAACCCTTCGGTTCGGTGCCACGAACACCGTGAATATGAGGAACCTGTGGCTTTTTCTGCCAGCCCGCGGAATTGAACCCGCACTCACAGAGGGCTAGTCACCCGCAGTCCAACGCGCTACGAACACGTTGGGCAGGCTGGCAACCGGCTTTCTTTAAGACCCAGAAACCGCCAGGCGTCTTGTGCTTATTCCTGCGGAGACACTACTCACGTAGGGCGAGCATAACCCAAGCGTATCTGGTTCAAACTCCGTGGCGGGCAGTTTTGGAATCAAATTAGTTCCGTTGGATTTTTACAAACGGTAAAAATAGACCTCACCGCTCAGAAAGCAATGGCAAACTACCGAACGTATAAGTGATGCCTAGAGAATCGGCGACTCGTTTACTGTTGTTGATGGCTACGTCCTGTACACGATATGCCACGATTTTTATTTCTCACAAAGGTAATTTAAAAAAAAAAAAAAAGAATTATTATTATCTATTTGAACCACGCGCGTGCGTGAGCGAATAATGGAACATACTCTCTGACAAGTGACAAATATGCCACGAATCTCGCGTGGAGAGATGAAGTATGCAGATTCATGAAAGAAGATGAGAGGATTATGGAGTAAAGTTGGAGAGGAGGTTCCAGTCAGTTATTCCTTTCAGTATCTTTGAGTGTTGTAACGAGTGAGATAACGCGCTGTAAAAGAATAACAATATATATATATACACAAGAGGTCACATATGAACAGGAAAAACCCAGGACTGAGTAGAAATAAAAAAGCGTACAGAGAGAGAGAGAGAGAGAGAGAGAGAGAGAGAGAGAGAGAGAGAGACAAAGAAAAGGTTGAATTGAAGTGGTTGTACAAACATGTTTAATTAAAGCTGGGGCTCGCCTGCCCAGCGTGTTCGTAGCGCGTTGGACGACGGGTGACTCGCTCTCTGTGAGAGCGGTTCGATTCCGCGGACTGGCAGAAAATTCAAAGGTTCTACAGATTTACGGTGTTCACGGCACCGAACCGAAGGGTTACAATGTCCATGGCACGGAGCCGAAGAGTTGAAAGCTCAAGCACTTCTGGATCTAAAAAAGTTAAAGTTGTGTCATTGCACTAACCATGTGCGGCTATTAAATTCCAAAGGCACTTGCCTCTCCCCTCTCCCCAACTTTACACCGCTTAAAAAGTGGTATTACAAGCAGTAACAACAGTACAAACTTGTAATTAATTTTAGAACATGTGTTAAATATTTGTTATAGTTCGTTCTAAAATTCGTGAACATCTTTACCGGCCGATATAACATCATCCACGTGACAAAAATTATTCAGTTTTACATTTTTATATAGATAACAGTGGTGACCTTCGTTAAGTATTTTTTGCCCACCCAAACATTTAGTGCTGTACGATTTTACTTATTTGTTACTAGTAAAATAACAGCGATGTTGATTTGGTATACAAGTACAAGTTTAAGAGTACGGTAGTCAAATATTCCAAAAATTACGCTTTTACGTGCTAACCATGCAATTCAGCAACAGTGAAAATCAGGAATCCCGTGGAATTAATCATTTCACAAGGTGTCCGAACGATTGTCATTGGCGTATGTACACTCCATATATTTTCATTGATAGAAGCGGAAGGTATCATTTATTACCTATGCCACATTACTTTTTATAATATGTAGTAGGGATACGCCTTTGCAAACATTCGCCACTATTTTGTATATTACTGTAAATTCTAAACTTTGATTATCATTTCGTTGTGCTTATGCAAAATTATATAACAAACAACGCTTTTGCATCAACCAAGCTACCTACCAATTAGTTAAACATCAATTTGTAAGGTCGTGAGGTTTATAAGACTGGCTGCAAAAATTACTGTTATCTATCCGGTAGATTTCGTACTAATTAAACCTTAGTGTGTTCACGAATTTTGGAACGAAATATGGAGAGTTGAGATGTCGGTATCTCTCTTAATTGCATATCCTTTACAGGACTTTGCGAATCAACCCCAGCTTTTTAATGCTGTTTGTGATTTTTCAGGCATTATTACGTTCAGTAGTTTGCCATTGCTTTCTGAACGGGTGGTGTCATCGTCCTTTTTGTTAAAATCCACGCAAACAATTTGCAACCAAACTGTCCGCAGCGTGATTCAAACTCAGAACGTCTGGGTTAACAGACCGAGTCACTATCCCCTAGGCCACAGACGCCACAGTGTATATTATTGTAAACGTTTATAAAACAACAGAGATGTTGACACAAATGTACATATAATTGCAATAATTTGTTATATTGTAGCTATATAAAGACGATAAAATGAATCATTTTAAGAATTTGTTGCGTAGCTAAAACTATGTAATCATAGTGTTACTTCGAAAATGTCTTTCTTCACACTGACTCTCTCTCTCTCTTTCTTTCTTTCTCTCTCTCTCTCTCTCTCTCTCTCTCTCTCTCTCTCTTTCTTCTCTCTCTCTCTCTCTCCCATTTTAACTCGATTGGAGCATATGCCCTCAACCAACTAATGACAAGTCTTCCTATCTCTTGCTATCTCCTGCAGCTCCCTGCAGCTCTTCTTTATATTGTTGATCTCTGCCTCTAAATCTTGTCTCCATGTATTTCTATGTCCCCCTTTCTTTCGCCGTCCCTGTTGGTTCCATGAAAAGACCCTTCATGTTATATTACCTCGGGTTTTCGCAGCGTGACCTATCCAGAGCCAGCGTCTTTCTTTTTAACCTCTTGGTTCACTGAAATCTGCCTTTGTTCTCTCCATAAGTTCCTCATTTGTGAGCCTATCATACCATCTCAGTTCCTCTATTCTGTCTTGTTCTCTCCATAAGTTTCTCATTTGTGAGCCTATCATACCATCTTATTCTTTCTATTATGTCTTGTTCTCTCCATAAGTTCCTCATTTGTAAGCCTATCATACCATCTCAGTTCATCTATTCTGTCTTGTTCTCTCCATAAGTTTCTCATTTGTG
The DNA here is from genome assembly GCA_020796225.1 of Arion vulgaris. NCBI lineage: Eukaryota > Metazoa > Mollusca > Gastropoda > Stylommatophora > Arionidae > Arion > Arion vulgaris. The sequence continues at coordinate 28,281,080 of CM036769.1, forward strand.
AGCCTATCATACCATCTTATTCTTTCTATTATGTCTTGTTCTCTCCATAAGTTCCTCATTTGTGAGCCTATCATACCATCTCAGTCCCTCTATTCTGTCTTGTTCTCTCCATAAGTTCCTCATTTGTGAGCCTATCATACCATCTCAGTCCCTCTATTCTGTCTTGTTCTCTCCATAAGTTCCTCACTTGTGACCCTATCATACCCTCTATTCTGCGCATACACCAATTGTTCACAATGACTAGCCACAGACATTGATTTGATTGATAAAGGCATTTTGGTCGAAACGTTACTGTGTATTGTTATTGTCTTTGTAAAACTACAGTACTATTCTATACGTAGTGTGCTGTGAAAGAAGTGAAATTCGTCACTTCTGTTGTATCATGTGCTTGATAAAGGCCTTTTGGTCGAAATGTTGCTGTGTGTTGTTATTGTTTTTTTAACCTACAGTACTTTGTTTCTACGTGTCTCGTCATTGCTACATAGTTTTACTGTAGTCTTCCCCTATATCGATAATGCTATCCACATACATACTTCTAACAGTGCCTGCTACCCCCAAGCACGACAGAATCAACAGTCACTGGTGAAATGTAGTCCCGTTGTGGACGTATGGGTCATCATCACATCTATAATGAATCAACTCTGGTTTGGACTACCAGTGCCTAGTCAGTGAGTACTTGGATCAAAGCGTGACTACCGTGAAACTTTAATGACCAGTACACACGTGTGGATGTAAATTAAGGCAAGACTGGTTGACACGTTTTTTTCCTCTCTTATTCCCAGTACAGGCAAGAGATTCATATAATTGACATATCTCTTTTAGCCCCGCAAAATAAAATAAAAATAAGTTCACACAAATAGAATCACGACTTTTCCTGTACTCATCCTATCACTAATTCACCACGCACATTCACACTTTTACTTAGATTTTGTTTTTAAACAATGACTTTATTGCGTTATCTCTAGCAGAAAGTCGCATATTTGAATACTTAAGTTATATAGTCATCCAGTTACAGAAGAAAGTTCTTATAACATCCTGAACAGAGAAGAGAAGAAACAAAAACATCCTACAAGACCAGTATATCAATGGACTGTTTTTAAGAGATATTAAAGAACAAAATAGAAGCTTTCAAAACAAGGTGTTACCGATACGTTCTTATAACATCCTGAAAAGAGAAGAGAAACAAATCGGACATCCTACAAGACCTGCATATCAAGGAGCATTGGCTCATAAATATCATCATGTCCTGGAAGATGAAATATTTTGGTCACATTAAACGCCATAGTGGTTTGGAGAGAAAGGTAATGGAAGGCATAGTTCCTGGAATACGAGGAAAGGGACGACCAAAACGAAGGTGGTAGCAGGACATCAAAGAAACCTTGAACATGAAACTAGAAGAGGTCGGAGAACGTGCAAGAGACAGAGAGCTTTTCAGGCGGGTTGTGATGAATGCGACGTTCCGCAAGGGGCGAGCTACTACTTGAGTTACAGAAGAGTTACTATACGCATACAATAGACAGAGAAGAAAATAAATAGATCAACAGTGTAAGAACTGAAAAGAAAAGAAAACTGGTTGATGTTACCAATAGAAATGAGAACATTATATTTGACATGTAATAAGTCACGAAGTATTGCAGACAACCATTATGGAAAGAGACATCACGGCTAATAGAAGAAGAAGAAGAAGAAGACCAAGAGAGAAGATAAATTCAGGATGTATTTCTGCATATGTGATACTTATGGAACAGAGCATCTGAAGAGCATCATAACACAGCAGACATGTTCACAGTGGATACGTCAATGAGTGCAAAGTGTCTGTGTTGATCTGTTATACAAAGTACCAGCAAAATAAATGTATTGCAGAGGTTTATACCAGACGGATTGTAGCAGATAAATCTAAACAATGGATGTGACAAGATGTAACAAGTGGAGAGAAATTTATGTATTTATGTGTGTGTAGTGTTTATGTGTGTGCAGTGATTATGTGTCTCAGTGTAGTGTTTCTGTGTGTATTGTTTATGTGTGTAGTGTTTCTGTGTGCAGTGATTATGTGTCTCAGTGTAGTGTTTCTGTGTGTAGTGTTTCTGTGTGTGTGTAGTGTTTCTGTGTGTATTGTTTATGTGTGTAGTGTTTCTATGTGTAGTGTTTCTGTGTGCAGTGATTATGTGTGTGTGTAGTGTTTCTGTGTGTATTGTTTATGTGTGTAGTGTTCTATGTGTAGTGTTTCTGTGTGCAGTGATTATGTGTGTGTAGTGTTTCTGTGTGTATTGTTTATGTGTGTAGTGTTTCTATGTGTAGTATTTCTGTGTGCAGTGATTATGTGTGTGTGTAGTGTTTCTGTGTGTGTGTAGTGTTTCTGTGTGTATTGTTTATGTGTGTAGTGTTTCTGTGTGTGTGGTGTTTTTGTGTGTACTGTTTCTGTGTGTAGTGTTTCTGTGTGTGTAGTGTTTCTGTATGTGTAGTGTTTTAGGTGTGTAGTGTTTCTGTGTGTGTAGTTTTTATGTGTGTGTAGTATTTGTGTGTGTGTGTAGTGTTTCTGTGTGTAGTGATTCTGTGTGTATAATACATATATGTTTGTACAGATGGTGTGTTCATGCAAAGTGCGCCTGCCGTGTTAACAAACTCCACTTTAAATCAAAGTTTAGTACTAACCCACGTTATAATTTGTGTCTTTAGATTTGAAGATAAAATACTCACTCGCAAATAAATGAAAAAATTGTGACATCTGTGACTACGCAGCCATGTGTCTCTGCGGACTACGCAGTTATGTGTCTCTGCGAGGATGGTAAGCTAGACACGACCATTCAACATGACCAACTTTACATGAAGTTCATCCCACATTCACATTTTAAAAAAATTAAAATTACTTTTCAATGTCCCCACCTTCCCATCATAGCAAAGTGTATCTCACTGTTTTGCTCTTTCTGTTCTTTGTTCTAATCATGTTTAGCCTCACAACGTCAGGTTAAGAAGAGATATCTAGAACCGGCTTGTGTAACCCACTGTTCTCACAATTCAACATAGCAATATATTATACAGTAAGAAATATAGTAAATTATATACAGACAACAAATAGCAGAGCAAAGTCAAGCTACAGTGGATATACGGCAAAAGTTTGTCCAAGAAAAAAGTGGATGATACAAGATAACAGGATGTGGAAAACAATGCGTAGGAAGAACATGCAAGAAAAAGTTCATTCTAGAAATGTCTTCTTATCTTGACGGTGTGAGACAATCCAAGATCATAGAAAGAAAGAATGAAAGAAATTAAAATATCTACAAATATACAGAAGATCAACATTATGAAGTCAGTTGTGCAAAGTACAATAACAGATTGAATCAACGTTTCTACCATCAGCTCTTTATCATGCACAGAATACAAGAACTCCCCACCCCATCCCTTTCCCTCCCTGTCCCCTTAGTCCAAAAATAAGTTAAAATATGATGTCACAATGTGTCATAAAACATCACGAAAATTATCATGACTATTGTTATGTATCCTTTGCTTTGTGTTTTCAACTTTATCATTGTAAACCTGAGGGGCAGAGCGAGGAGTGTGCTTAACCAGCGAGCCACCAGTATGTATCTCTTCGATATATGTTGGAGGAGACATAGCACCTATGGGTCTGATTGGAGTGCAATGACATCAGTTTCAGTTATCATCATTAGGACTATCATCATAGCACTGCGGACATGTTCATAGGTGCTCCGATCTCCGTCTCAGCAAATCCAGCATTGACACTCATTTCTCTCAATCTGGTCAGTAAGTGGAATTCACAGCCCTGAAACTCCTCTGTTCGGGAAGACTCTCTCAATGCGTGAAGAATGTCATTTCGATCCATGGCAGCTCCCTCTGATATTGTAGCCAAACCAGCCAATCTATTATCTCGTTCATTACCCCTTACTCCTGCGTGCCCAGTTTAGTTACCCATAATCAATGACTACATCCTCCTACATGATGGTTCTTTTTATATTTGTTTTTTCCCGATCCAGAAGCACTTGAGCTTTCAGCTCTTCGGCTCGGTGGCATGGACATCGTAACCCTTCGATTTGGTGTCACGTACACCGTAAATCTGGAGAACATGTGGCTTTTCTGCCAGCCCGCGGAATTGAACCCGCACTCACAGGGAGCTACATGGTTGAGGGTCACATCATGCAAAGATAACCTTCCTCCTCTGGTGTTCTATATCTCATGTTTAGTCAGATATACACGCGAACGCTGACTTCTTTCTTCTTTTTCTTCCAACGCTCCATATCAATCACTTGTTAACCACTCTTTGTGATTTGTAAGTGATCCGAGCCTAAGAGCGAAAGTACGTTGCGCCAATTATGAACCTACAAGTAGGCCAGTATATCCGATTTCTGCGACGCTTTTTTAAATTTACTATGGTAGCTTGCCTAGGCCCCTACATCCCTCGCCTTTACGACATGCCTTGTAAGTCGCAGTGTTACTATTCTTTGCTCCCCTTGCGAGCCCAGCACCACAAGGGCGGCTAACTTCCAAATGCACCCCCTCACACACATTAGCAAAACAATCAAGTATGTAGACTCTACTTGTACACCTCTTTACAATATTCCATAAGAAGCCTGTGTGGCGAAGTGGTTAAGACGTTTGCCTTTCGTTCCGAAGGATGTGGGGTTCGAATCCGGACCGAGTTACAAAATTCCCTAACCCACTGGTACGCAGTTTTATTGAAGTCTCCTTTGTCTCAGAGGTCAATGACATGCACATGTGTAATGGTCAGACGATCCATCAGTACTTTCTGCTAGTTTAAATGGCAGACGTGGAATCAAGGGCGATAACTGATGAATTAGCAGACGACATGCTGTGAATGAGTGGGAAAAGTCATTTTTGTGAATACTTGTCAATCGATTCTGTTGATTATTGAGACCGTCGGAGACTTGACATTTATGTTCCCATGTATGAGCATATGCATGTGTGCTTGTGTGTGAGTGCGTCTGTGTACGCGCGTGTGTGCGGATGGTAGCATTACGACTGGAATAAAACATGCGCTTATAAGTATGTCAACGTCTAGAATACAATGACACAAGAGTATAAACATGTCAACGTCTAGAATACAATGACACAAGAGTATAAGTATGTCAACGTCTAGAATACAATGACACAAGAGTATAAACATGTCAATGTCTAGAATACAATGCCACAAGAGTATAAACATGTCAACGTCTAGAATACAATGACACAAAAGTATAAACATGTGAGTATAAACATGTCAATGTCTAGAATACAATGACACAAAAGTATAAACATGTCAACGTCTAGAATACAATGACACAAAAGTATAAACATGTCAACGTCTAGAATACAATGACACAAAAGTATAAACATGTCAACGTCTAGAATACAATGACAAGATTATAAACATGTCAACGTCTAGAATACAATGACACAAAAGTATAAACATGTCAACGTCTAGAATACAATGACACAAGAGTATAAACATGTCAACGTCTAGAATACAATGACACAAGAGTATAAACATGTCAACGTCTAGAATACAATGACACAAGAGTATAAACATGGCAACGTCTAGAATACAATGACACAAGAGTATAAACATGGCAACGTCTAGAATACAACGACACAAGAGTATAAACATGGTAACGTCTAGAATACAATGACACAAGAGTATAAACATGTCAACTTAAGAGTATAAACATGTCAATGTCTAGAATACAATGACACAAGAATATAAACATGTCAATGTCTAGAATACAACGACACAAGAGTATAAACATGGCAATGTCTAGAATACAATGACACAAGAGTATAAACATGTCAACGTCTAGAATACAACGACACAAGAGTATAAACATGGTAACGTCTAGAATACAATGACACAAGAGTATAAACATGTCAACTTAAGAGTATAAACATGTCAACGTCTAGAATACAATGACACAAGAGTATAAACATGGCAATGTCTAGAATACAATGACACAAGAGTATAAACATGGCAATGTCTAGAATACAATGACACAAGAGTATAAACATGTCAACGTCTAGAATACAATGACACAAGAGTATAAACATGTCAATGTTTTCTTCATTCTTCTCATTCGAACGCTCCATACCGATCACTCATTGTGATTTGTATGTGATCTGAGCCTAAGAGCGATTGTAAGTTGTGCCAGTTATGCGCCTACAAGATGGCCAACACATCCGGTTTCTGCGATGCTTTTTATTTACTAGGGTAGGTTCCTTAGGCACCTATCTAGGTCGCCTCTTACGACATGCCTTGTAGGTCGCAGTGGTACTATTCTTTGCTTCCCTTGCGAGCCCCTGCAACACACGGGCGTATAAATACGTCAATGTCTTGAAGACAACGAGAGAAGAATATAAATATGTCAATATGTTGCTTCTGTCATCATCACATATTTTGTCTTGAGCAGAACTGTGCCACCCCAACAGTCCTCCGAAATGTCTCTCTTTATCTCATGAGCCAGATGTCCAGCCTCTACAGCATGTTCAAACCATCTGTTACATCATGAATCCATCTTCTCCGTGGTCTTCCACTTCTTATCTTCGGCGGCATGCATCCCTCATTTGTTCTCTTCTCTGTCCAAGATATACGAAGGACTTCTGTAACACTTATATTCAAAAGTATATATATGTTTTTCCACTGCCGTGTTAAATGTCCATGCTTCACACCTATATGTTGCCACTGGGAGTATGTATACTCTTAATATTGTGACTTTTGCTATCCTAGCTTGTTCCTCTTTTAACTTCTTCTTCTTTTGTAATTAAGTATTAACTATAAACTAGAAACACTAATAACATCAAGAGAAGAATGAAAATGTGGGGAAAATGTCATCTTCAGCATTGCTACAAACGACAGATCAAATAACAGGATTGAGTTTTCAGACGGGTGTCTTCAATCTCTATTATTACGACAGCAGATGCCAAATGTTTCTTTGTCTCATCAATCAGCTCAGGACAGAGAAAATATGCGCCCGATCCCCGTAAGAATGTGAAAATGGCTAAGGCTGACGGAAGGGTGTCATGCCTTATAAGATGTTCTTAACCTGGCTGCCAGGCACAACTTGATGTCAATCAGCTTAACATCGCCCAGCAATCAATAGCTAGAAATCAGAGTTGAGTATTTTCCTCATAGCCTCTTCAGTAACTCATTGTAGAAAACAAAGCTTTTAACTTTCAAACTTGTCAATGACAAAGTTGGCGTGATAACATTACTACCCCTCAAGGTAATTCTCTCATTATAAATATCAGAGACACGGGTCTAAGACTCACTCCCCGTCCAGACTCATTGATTCATTGATTGATTTCACCAGGCACGAGTTACCCGTGTTTGCTCGTTGTTGTCACAAAAATTTGATTGAGGGAGGTCATTTCAAGTTTATGATTATTGATTCCCATAGTTATTAAAACTTCAGCGCCGTTGAGAAGCCATTTCATGGACACAGTATCCAAGCAACAAGGCTTTCAAATTTGTATTACATATACCTTTATTGGGGGTTACTAGATGGGACACACATGGAACGAGAGGCAGTCGAGGGTTGTTATCATGTGATCGAGTTTTATCTTTGAGTGAGGAAATACACAATCAAACTGAGAACAGACTGTGTGACGGTGGCGAGTGAAAAATGAAATCGGGAATAGCAAAAACATGGAAACTGGAATGCTGGTTATAACTGACAATCGGAGAGCCAGTAAAGATGCAACATTTTCTTTAGTTCACTTAACGCGACAGAATAAACACATAGAAACATTAAGAAACAAAGAATGAAGTGGTTTGACCACTTAATAAGAATGCAACCAAAGTCCACTGTATACAAAGTCGTCTACAACAAAACATCAGGAAAGAAGACGAGAGGAAGACCACGAAAAGATGGTTAGATGGTATATCAAAATCCTGTCAAAGAGCAAAAATAACAATCACACAAGCCACCAGAACAGCGCAAGACAAAAACAGAAAACCACGACACTGGGCAACAACCCAGTAACAAGTTGACGACACTGGGCAACAACCCGGTAACAGTGTGACGACACTGGGCAACAACCCGGTAACAGTGTGACGACACTGGGCAGCAACCCGGTAGCAGTGTGACGACAAAAGAAGAAGAAGATCGCGACAGAGTACTTAAACATGACATAATTCTGAGCTATCCCTACAATTTAAAACGTCTGGTACCTATTTACAGTTGGATCAAAGTATAGTAAAGGAACAGTGTTCATACCATGAGGTATATTGGGTAATACGGTGTTAGGGCCGTATTTTTAATTTACTGTCAGCACACGATGGGTGGAGAGCCGCTGTAGCGTAGTTGTTAGTGAACTCGCTCCGCAAGGCTGGTGGTCTGGGTTCAGCTCCGCAATGCGCGTGGAATTTTTCCCGACCACGACGGCTCTCAGGTCGACCCAGCCTCAACTGGGCACCAGACATGCTCTGGGAAAGTAAAGGCGGCAGGCGTGATGCTGACCACATCACCCATCGTGTGACGACGGTCAATGAAAATACAGGCCTATCACTGTATTGACCTATATACCACGAGGTATGAAAGGGTTCCTTTATTTACTTTTTTACACGATGGGTGATGTGGTCACATAACGCCAGCCGCCTTTACTTTCCAATGCTTTTCCTGGTAACCAATTGAGACGTGGCCGACCTAAGAGCCATTTTCTAAATATAATCGTGGCATATCCTTTACAGAACTTAGCCATCAATCCCAGAAAACGAGTCGCTGATTTTCTAGGCACCACTTATACGTTCAGAAGTTTGCCATTGCTTTCTGAACAGTGGTCTACTTTTACAGTTCTTTTAAGAATCCAAGGAAAGGATTTTGCTTACAAACCTACCCACCGGGGAGTTAGAACCATGTACGCTTGGGTTATGATCGAACTCACTACCGCAAATATTCCAAGCCCCTGTGGAATTGAACCCAGATCACGCGCCTAAGAAGCGAATTCCCTAACAACTACGCTACTGCGGCTCTAACGGTTGGATAGACTATGGAATAATTGAATCATGCACATTGGTGACAGAATGCAATCAACAAATAAGCAGTGTACAGGTATTAAGAGCTTCCGAAAAAAAACAAATAGACAAACACAGGATTCGAACCTCTTACCCTCATTTCTTACGACACCCATCGCCTAGCCTAGCAATACGAGCGTCCTTACAAACACAACCAGCGAGCCATTCTTGTGTTTGTAAGGACGCTCGTATTGCTAGGCTAGGTGATGGGTGTCAAGAAATGAGGAAGAGGTTCGAATCCTGTGTTTGTCTATTTGTTTTTTCGGAAGCTCTTAATACCTGTCCATTGTTCATTTGTTGATCCTATTCTTTGCTTCCTCTGGGGTTCTTGCAAAAAAAAGCCTCCTTGTTCTCTCATCTGACAGAATGTAGTACTCTAGAGATATGCTGGGTCGACTCCATGCTCACTTCTTCTCTATATGCACACATCTACTGGTTCTTTTGTGTAGTTTCGACAATAGCCAGATACTCCAATTTCAGCTCCCCATACAAGCTCCGACGCTGGTCAAGCAAATTAAACTGTTTAACTCTTTAACTCCGTAATTTGTGCAACTCCATATTGTAATGTATACTGAATTAGCCATTATATCGGCTTTTGGGACATCTTAAAAAATACCTAGGGGTTAAGATAAAAAAAAAAAAACTCTGACGCGATAAGAGAAACTAAGAGGTGACTATCGATTGCCACTATCATTCATTTTTTAACACCTCTTTCTCCCCCCTTAATTTTGTTTCCATCGCTCATGTTCTACACATATTTAACCACGAAATTAGCAACTGATATTGTTTTTTAAAAGGAACTTGATTTTGGGATTAAAGAAAAAAAAAAGATGATTACTTCATTCAGCAAATCATGCACCCAAACTTGATGTGTCAATCTGTACCACCAATTCTTCTTCAGCGATCTCTGGTCATGCGTTTAATTTACTGTGGACCACAAACTGGGCGGTCAGCTTCAGGTCTGCACTTGATAAACGCTTCATCATGTGAACAGATCATCTTCAGCCTTCAGACTATTTCATAAATTTACCTCATCTTTTACTTTCTTTCCTGGTCTTCCGCTCACTAAACCACAAAACGTTCTTCTATCTTCCCATATTCCTACTTATGCATTTTTAAATGTTTTTCCTACTTTCTAAAAACAAAAATTAAAATTTCCTATAGCCGTTTCAGACCTTAAGTGTGAAGTGCCTGTTACTTCCCATTATCCCCTAGTATACAGGAGGTTGAAGCGGCCAATTCCTTTCCTCATGTGTGCAATGTCGAGTGTTGTATTGAGCCCACAACCCTCTTGTGTCTGGCCGATGGGGGACCGCTTACATCTTACGCTAATCTGTCCCACTTCCCTACTGCTTTGTCATAAATGTGTTGTCTATTCACGTTACTCAGAATGCAGATTATTTGTTACTTATGTGATACCATACTTCACGTATGGAATACATTGAACGACAACAAATGCAGTTGTTTGGGTATTTAATGAGAATGTAATACAACCAACCACCAATAACAGCATACAATAAAAAGAGATCAGGTACTAGAACTAAGGAAGACCAAGAAAAAGATGGATATACAATATCAAGACCACACTAAATAAACATGGATATAACATAACAAGAGTGACTCATCTGGCCCAGGAACGCAAATTAAAGCTCCCACCCCTACGCTTAACGGCAAGAGTGGACAACCAATTTCATGATCCACTTGGGGAAAGGCAATACACAATAGATACCATACTTTGTACTTAAACGTAGTATCACCGCAGCCTACCCACGGTTGTCCCCAGATTTGGTCTGTTATAAACACCTCAAATTTGTAGATTTCCGCCAATCTTCCGCTTAAGACAATATAAAGTCTGCGTTTTGAAACACTACAAATAATTGATGTTATTACTATAACTTATGTAATTTGTTACAGTGTCACTTCTTGCATTCTTGGTTACCTCCAACATGCAAATATATTGTGGTGGAGACGCCTGTACACACCTGGACATGCTGGAGTGCAGGGTAACGAGCGTGCAGACTTTCTTGCAAACAATGCACCGACTCAAACGTGCAGAAGTATGGACAGAGCCGATATCATCAATGCGGTACGTTCTCAATTATGTGACATGGGCACGTCTCAGACACTGGAACGAGTTCGAGAATTAGGCGTTAAGTGTGGACATGCCAGACAGTGTTGTCTTCGTGGTAGAGAGAAGATATAGTAATCAACTTCTCATGGGTACGGTGAGCAAATGGACTTTAGGATGGCTGCTGCAGCGGAGGACAGAGCATGCATGGGAATGCCCAATGTGCCGTGACGTCGATCGCATAACATAACATATTGTGGTGGAAATTGGAACAATTAACTTTTATTGTTTTTACGCAACAATGTCTACTATACATTGCAGTTTTCAGTCAGCGACGATAGGCAGGTATTTATTTATTCAAAGAAGTTTTGTTTTTTTAAGTTATACGATTAAACAAACTATACGGAAATAAATGTAAACTTTCGGGATCGCTGTGGCGTAGTGGTTAAGAAGCCTGCATTGTATTCTGAAGGTCGTGGGTTCGAATCCAGATAGCGTCTCTCGGTTCGTAAATGTACTTTTTCTCATAGATCTTTTTAAGATTAACGCCGGAGCTACGGAGATCGTACTTTGTGCAATGATCTCGACAGGAGGCGTGTCATTTACGCGGAGAGTGATGGAACCATATGGGAAAGCCAGGTGAAGTAAAGTCAATCCTTCACATTTAGAGCACCCGCCCCACCTCCTTTAGACTCTCCTTTGTATGTGGCTATTTTGTAAATATATGTCCATGCTTTCAGTGACTAACTGCACATAGCACAGAACTATCAAGAACAACAAATCCAATTTGGTCCATTTTGTTCTTTTCTCATGGCAATTAATTATAAGGCGCCCAGCGTACGATACTGGTGTTTACATTTTTTCGCGGGACAAAGAATCTGTGAAGTCTGACTTTAGACATCTCAAATTCCTAGACATTGTCGTACTGTCACCCACACATCAACCGAAAAACAAAGGGGATACCAGACCGACCTGCCGTAAGATCATTGATTCTTTGTCTGTAGATATCCTGCTTAAAGATTACAGTTGGGGGTCACGTCTTGTATGTAATGTTTTCTTGCACGTTTATGTTGGTTGACAGTATCCGGTTAGTGATGCCTGTTTGGCATGTCTTACAGGAGAACATTATCATCTAGATCAGCGTTTCCCGAACTAGGGTCCGTCGATCCCGGTTGGTCCGTGAGGTACTCACATGGGGTCCTCAAACGTTTAAAGAAATATTATGATCTTTAACATTTCAAACTGAAAAAATAAATGTTAGGCCTAATTATAAGCCTACTGTTTTGTTTATTCTTCAAGAAAAAAGGATAGAGGAATGGAATCATCAAGAGGAAGGGGAAGACCAAAGAAAAATTGGTTGATGCAGTTACAAACATCTTAAAACTGCACAATAACACAGCATATCAAGTGAGCGAGCGTGCACTATCTAGGAAACCGATCATCAGTTAAACCAGCTACGCCTAACGGCAAAAAAACATAGGACAAAAGAAAAGAAAGAGAAAGTTATTTATTAAAATGTTAAACTGTAGACATTGTTCACTATTGTAACACACAGATAATTCATTCCTGTTCAGTTTAATATATAGAAACGTTTGGGTGTCCGCGGTAATTGGGGCAAAAATGTATTTAAAACGGGGGGTCCGAGGTAATGCAAAGTTTGAGAACCGCTGATCTAGATATTAAGTTTACAAAAAAGCGACCAGCAAGACAGTGAGTGACAGATACAACAATTATATTTTTTAAGTTCAAGATATAGTAGGGTCTAAAGGTGAAGGGGTGGTTTGTGGCTTAAGCATCTGTGGCTTAGGGAATAGTGGATCGGCCTATTAACCAAGAGGTGCTGAGTTCGAATCACGCTGCGGAGTTTAGTTGCAAATTGTTTCGCGTGGATATTTTACAAAAGGACGATGCTCGTTCAGAAAGCAATGGCAAACTACTGAACGTAATAATGCCTAAAAAATCACAAACAGCGTTAAAAAGCTGGAGTTGATTCGCAAAGTTTTGTAAAGGATATCAAAGTCTTGTAAAGAATATGCAATTAACTTTTATAGGCGAAGTATTGACTTCATTGCACCGGGTTTCCCCATATCGCACCGTCCCTGTGGGCAGAAATGGCATGTAATCTACCAAACGTTTTGCACAAAGCCCGAACTACGTAGCTACAGCAACAATCATATGGATCTCATGAAAAAATTGCACATGTGACTCTCTCCGGATTCAAACCCACAACCTTCACAACGCCAGGCAAACAGCTTGATCACTTCGCCACAGAGTCAACCATATTAATAATTAATCAGTTAAATAATTGGAAAACTTAATGTTGGTAATAGTAATATGAGGTTTAAGCCTTCCATACCACTGCACCATATATACATATATATATATACTCGTATATACGTGTATTCTTCTCGCACCGTTATACATTACATAGGGCCTGCAAGTCATTTCTCCATACCGCTCTGTTGTGGGCAACTCGCTCAATCTCTTCCATTAAATTGAATCCTATATTTACTGCACCATTTTATTGTTTCCTATTCTTTTTTTGCGTTCATTCCTGATGCTCGTCCATCACGGGTGATGATAATGATGATCACACACAAGCTTGTCCATCACGTGTTCATTCCTATCAACCAAGTAAACCACTCATTGTGATGTGTGTGGTTGGCGCAGAGAATGTGAATACGTTTTGCTCCAGTTTATATTCAGTAGGAGAGGTGTATCTAATTAAAAAAACGTGTTGCCCTAAGCATATTTGTTTATATTTCACGACACACCTATGAAATTACCATTTCTCAATCTGTTCTTATGTGTTCCAATGTACTTCTCAATCTGTTCCTATGTATTTCTCAACCTGTACCTATTTATTTCTCAACCTGTTCCTATGTATTTCTCAATCTGTTCCTATGTATTTCTCAATCTGTTCCTATGTATTTCTCAATCTGTTCCTATGTATTTCTCAATCTGTTCCTATGTATTTCTCAATCTGTTCCTATGTATTTCTCAATCTGTTCCTATGGATTTCTCAATCTGTTCCTATGTATTTCTCAATCTGTTCCTATGTATTTCTCAATCTGTTCCTATGTATTTCTCAATCTGTTCCTATGTATTTCTCAATCTGTTCCTATGGATTTCTCAATCTGTTCCTATGTATTTCTCAATCTGTTCCTATGGATTTCTCAATCTGTTCCTATGTATTTCTCAATCTATTGCTATGTATTTCTTAATCTGTTTCTATGTAAAGCCTGCTGCAATAAAGTTTATCCACTGTCTTCATACTCCTTAGACATGTATCTAGAAAAAGAGATTCGACTTGAGAAGCAAAGCATTTTACACCGCCACCCTTATATAAACGTTCAAATCTATGTTCATACAAACTATTGAACCTATCAGAAAAACGTTCAAATCTACGTCCATACAAACTATTGAATCTATCAGTGAATCTATCAGTTACATTATAAAGCTATCCTGTCATCTTTCATCCACCCTCTTCTCTAGTTTGTAAACCTCTCTGAATATATTCAAACTTACTTAACTTCACGTGCGGTAGGTGCATGTTATGTTTATGTGTGTACATCGGTACGTTCTTTGTGTTAGGCACCGCACTTGTGATTTCAAACTATAACGTTGGAAACTCGTTTCAAAGAAGACACACAGTTCATTATCTTTCCTTCTGTTTTTTTCTCCTCCTTGTTTGACATTTCATTATGTTTATATTTAGTTGCCCGGCGAGAGAAGTTTTGAAGACAGAATGTAAATTTAAAACCAGATTTTATATGGTAAGAAGACTTCCAATTTACAATGAAAGTATATTTACGTGCATCAAAAAAAAAAGTGGAATTTAGTACAGAAGTTCGTATAGAGCATCTGTTTCATGTATGGTGACATTTATAGCTTGTGCGGGTGCAGCTTAGTTTCTGCCCGTTTTTTGCTAAGCAAGACAAATAAACTTTACACTTAACGGGATGTGGTGTTCGTTCTTCAATATTTTCGCTTGATTAACAGATGGGATTTGTTTTAACATTATACTGCCACCCCGAAGATTTCTGTTGTTTTTCTATATCTTTAATTATTTGGATCTGGGTTTTGTTATATTCACTTTTCTACGTGCATTGCGTATACTTGTATAATTATTTATTTTTGGTTCGCTAAGAAATTAGGTATAGTCATGGTGTCTAATATGGCTCCTCTTAATAATTTTTACGTGAAGGCTTGCTTTATCGTTTATGTCCCACGGCTTTAAGGCAAGCCATACTCCAACTTCGAGGCCGCCGGCGCAATTATGTAAGGATATACAGTGGCGCCAGGGTCAGTGAAGCTGGCACTGATCAAGATCCTATCCCACCTCCAAGTGGTGGCCCTGGTAACAGACTAATGTCTGGCCAAACGGGTAGGGATCGAAGGAGAGCTACTTGGAATTGATAGAAGGGTAGGTGTATACATGTCTTATATGAGATCTGATCGCAATATAGACGATGAGAATCTTAGCACATGCGTCTACACGTCTCTCCTGTCCGATAGTGAGTCAAAGATGACACCATACAAATCAGACGCCCGTGTGGCTACCGGGGCATAGTTTGGGGTAAACAATAGAACCACTAATACCTTCTACATGCTATGTATGGCGAAAGTGGTGGTTTGGCGTGGGATTAGCTACCCCATCCAGTAAAAACACTCAGCTATAAAACCGCAACCAAGCGCAAGAGAGCTGGCAAGACCTTGGTTGGGGGACCTATGCCCCTAGGGGGCGAAGGGTAGAAGAAGAAGAAGAAGATACTCCAACTTCAGAAGTACTTGTAATTTAGATTGCTAAGTAAGTATGAGAGAGCATCTAATACTTGTTCGATGTCTGTGTATTGATTATATTCATTGTCTCTAATGCTTCCCCTTGTGGCTCTTAAAACACGTCTTCACACACGTCACATTGAACCCATTATACAAGGTGTTCAAGATAAAAGTATCCTATCAATGGAGCTACTTTGGCATACATTTCTGGAAATGAGAAGGTTCAGTTATGACGTAGTATAGGTCAATGTTGTGTGTTGATGTGTAATTGTAGAGCGGAAAGGGACGATGAACAAATGTGACGTAGGACTAGCTAGTCAGAACCGGTTTAAATAGTAAATAGACACAAAGCAAGAGGTAACTGACAACTTTTGATTTCTCAATGGGGCTACTTTTATCTTCACCACCCTGTAGTTAGATATGCCAGTGAGATTGTACATGAGATTTTGATATAAACAAAACAATTACTCAGCCAGCATGTTACTGATAATTATGCAAAATATGAACCATTTTGGAAATCAGAACAAAATAGTGTTTATAATTAATATGCGATTAAAGGTTTCAAGATATGTAGAAACATGAGAACTGGCTTTAAGCTCAGTAGTTGAGAGTGTGAACTTTGCAACCGATAGAGAACGGAATCATTTCCTGGTTTAGACACGCTCCAGTAAACTAAACCGTGGTCTCCGATAAAATACGGCCAGCGGGCTCAGGTAAAATTTCTCGGAAGCCAGACCACAACCGTCACGTGACCTTGCCTTCTAGTTTTGTTAGATACAGACAAATTCATTTCTGTAAACGCTCCATCAAAGTTATATTATGTTACAAATTCAGTTCAACACTAAGGGATATCAATTTTATTAACGGGGGAGAGAGGAGAGAGTCTCTGTGGCTAAGTGGTTACGCTCTTTGCCTTGTGAGTCGAAGGTCGTGGGTTTGAGTCCGGACCGCGACATTCTGTTCACGAGTGCATTTTTTCCAGAGACCCTAGGATTGTTGCTGGAGCTACGGAGTTCGTGCTTTGTGCAATACTCTCGGCAGGTGGCATGCCATTTCTGCGGAGAGGGACCGAGCCGTATGGGGGGAAAACCCGGTGCAATGAAGTCAATCTTTCAGCTTTTAAACCCTTTTATTATTTTATTAACATTTTTCATCAATAAATAATCATGGATTCGTAGAATTGTGTAATATTGTATAAAACCTTTCAGTGTTCTACCAAACACTTTACACTTATAAAAACCAGTCCTCACTCAGAAGGAATTTTAGTTTTCCTGTCTGAGCTATTGGGCCTTAAGTAGCCGGTGGTGACGACTAAACTAATACTAAGTTACTGACTCGTTGAGTTAGTAAAGCGACAAAATAACGATGACAGAAACTGTGGTATTGTCTTATAAAATGATTGGTCTAATTCTTGGAGATGTTTAATACTTTACATTTTTATTCAATTATGGGTTTTTTTTTTTAATTACATGTATCTAGTGTAGTTAGCGTAGGTGGGACTTACTAGTGTAAGTGAGACGGAATAGTGTAAGTGGGACAGGTTATGGTTAGTGGGACAGACTAGCATAAGTGGAGCGGATAAGTGGAGCGGATAAGTGTAAGTGAGATGGATTAGCGTAAGTGGGACGGACTAGCGTAAGTGGGACGGATTGGCGTAGGTGGGGCGGATTAGCGTAAATGGGACGGACTAGCGTCAGTGGGATGGATTAGTGTAAGTGAGACGGATTAGCGTAAGTGAGGCGGATTAGCGTAAGTGGGACGGATTAGCGCCAGTGGGACGGATTAGCGTAAGTGGAACGGATTAGCGTAAGTGGAACGGATTAGCGTAAGTGGAACGGATTAGCATTATTCATAAGCGTTCGCTTATCGACTAGGACATAAAAGGGTTGTGGATTCAATACCACGATCGATGTTTCTTCCACACGTGATAAAGGAATTGGCCTTCCTACCTCCTGTACAGTAGGGGCTTAGTTTTATCGCCATGTGAATTAATATTTAAGAAGTTTCTATGTGCATATTGGTCTCGCTAGTCACATGCGTCATTTTCTTGGATTATCGTTTTTTTTCTATTATCTTTCTAGAACAAAGCAAACTAAGAGAGTAAAGCAAATCGTATAAGAACAACTTTCTGGCCAACACTATGTTACCAGTGCCAAACATGGCCAATTACAGCAGCTAATCGTCCGAGTGGTTACCGGGGCCAAATTAGGGGTGTAAAGAATAGAACCACTGTTACCTGCCGTGCATGTCGTAAGAGGCGACTAAGGAGGTTTGGATGAAATCGGATGCATGTGTCCTAAACGTGTAGAAGTCTATGCGTTTAGGGGCCTACCAAACCAATGTACAACGTATACACGTTCCTGGCAAAGATCAAACATATCACAAAAAGTGATTAAAATTGGTCGTAAAGAACGAACGCAAAGAAGGAGGAGGAGACAGCAGCTAATGAGCAGAAAACCATAACAACGGAGATGATGTGCCTTAGAAGAGCAGCAGGAGTGACAATAGAGAAAAATTAGAAATGAATAAATCAGAAGAAGACTGGATGTGAAACCAGTTATGTGATTTTTTTTTAAATTTGTATTAAATGGTTTAAATGGTACAACAAACCTGACAAGAATACCCTGGTATCAACTACAAAGAGAGACACACTAAAAAAAAGTATAACAAGTACCGAGCAAGAGGAAGACCACGCATAAGATGGAGCGACAGCAGCAAGAACAGTCTTTAAAATTAATAACAGCTTATAAAGTTGTTTAGAACAGGCATTCTAGGTCCGCCTGCTCAGCGTGTTCGTAGCGCGTTGGACGACATGTGACACCTCCCTGTGAGTGCAGTTCAATTCCGTGGGCTGGCAGAAAAGCCACAGGTTTTCCAGACTTACTGTGTTCGGGGCACAAAACCGAAGGGTTACGATGTCCATGGCACCGAACCGAAGGGTTACGATGTCCATGGTACCGAGCCGAAGAACTGAAAAGCTCAAGTGCTTCTGGATAGGGAAAAACACGAAAAGAACAAGCACTCAAAAGATCACTAGGGGATCGCGCGCGAGAGAGAGAGAACAAAAAGACCACTACACCCCACCTCCCCCAATCTAAAAATTAGTAAATAATAGAAGATAGAAGATAAGATCTTTCTAGAGCACAATATGCATTACCTTCGATAAAGACGAAAAGTTCATATTTGTATAATTCAAAAGTTATATAAGTTAAATATAGTAAATATATTGCCGGGAACGTGAGAGAATATTCCACGGTAGACATCGACAGAAGTCAAGAGAATAAATCTTGTAGGATATCAGTCAATTTCTTCTTCAAACGCTCTATATCGAAAACTTGTTAACCACTCTGTGTGATTTATATGGCATCTGAGCCGTAGAGCGATTGTACGTTGTGTCAGTTATGCGCCTACAAGTAGGACAACACATTGGATTTATGCGATGCTTTTTATTTACCAGGGTAGCTTCCCTAGGTTCTACATCAGTCGCCTCTTATGACATGCATTGTAGGTTGAAGTGGTGCTATTCTTTGCTTCCCTTGCGGGCCCCGGTACCACACTGGCAATGTCAGTAGTAAGTACCGTCTCTTCTTCTTCTTCTTCTTTGCGTTTGTTCTTTACGGCCAATTTTAATTACTCTTTGTGATATGTTTAATCTTTGCCAAGAACGTGTATACGTTGCACATTGGTTTGGTAGGCCCTAAACGCATAGACTTCTACACGTTTAGGACACGTGCATCCGATTTCAGCCAAACCTCCTTAGTCGCCTCTTACGACATACGTGGCAGGTAACAGTGGTTCTATTCTTTACACCCCAAATTTGGGCCCCGGTAACTACTCGGGCAAATAAGTACCGTAATTAAGCAAGTCCGCGCAGTTTTCACTGGCCTATACAAGTTTTACAAGTGTCCTCGAGATTCAGTACATATATGTCAATATAACCGCAGGAATGTCTCACATCATGGGAATATGCATGCTATTAGTATTCTGAACTTTGTTTTTGTATCAGATCCATTCCATACTGTTTTTAGTTGTTTAATTTGTGTCTAGCCATGTTTGTTCTTCTTTTACTGTTAAAGTTATCACTTCTCAATGTGACTCACATACACTTCAATATTTCCCACAAGTGGACATATTTGTTTTATGCCGTTAGCAACAACTGCCGGAATAAAACATAGTAGACTGCAAGAAGGAATGCAATCTTCATCAAAACATGTAAACAAACTTGACAGATGAATTTTATAGACTTCAGTCTAGGTTCTAAAACAGTCAAGTTCATGTCACTGATGTGTTAGATTCCAGAGTGAGTACTAACATTTCGTTCCTCATAAAACCGAAGTTTGATCAGTTACGTTACAGTTTACAGACAGGCTGTGTCTTATGTATCGAAATATTTGTTTCAAGCACTACATTTTGGTGACCACGTTTGTCTTCTGTCTTCCAGCCCGAATGGTTTAACTAAATTCACGCCCGAAACGCCAAGGGCGTAACAGGCTAAAGAAAAGAGTTTGTCTTCTGTCTTCCAGCCCGAATGGTTTAACTAGATTCACGCCCGAGTGGTTACCGGGGCCGAAATTTGAGGTGTAAAGAATATCACCACTGTTACCAGCCACGCATGTCGTAAGAGACGGCTAAGGAGGTTTGGCAGAAATTGGATGCACGTGTCCTAAACATGTAGAAGTCTATGCGTTTAGGGGCCTACCCAACCAATGTGCAACGTATACACGTTCTTGGCAAAGATCAAACATATCACAAGAGTGATTAAAATTGGTTGTAAAGAACAAACACAAAGAAGAAGAACTAGATTCAAATGATGCGACTTGCTACCAGCGTCGCCCGTATGTTGTCGGGGATCTCGAAGGGAGAAAAATATATTAATACTGCGATCTATAAGGCATGTCGTAAGAGGCGACACAAGGGCGAATTGACTGAACAACGGCAGACGAATCACAGATTTCTTCAACTTATTCAAGACGATGTTAGAAAATCAACGAAGAAGAATCAGAAGAACGGATTGACATCGATTACATCAATATTTATCTAGTAAGTTAGGCAACGCGTTCGCCCAGATTGACATCTTGTTCCGCAGCTTTAAACATCAACAATAAAAACGGGAAACTGAGTGCTATAACGAGATGAAAACTAACAAAAAGACGGCACGTGATCAAAAACATCAACTGACGATCAGGAAATTTATATTATGGGATTTGAAGAGAGTGAAGACTCAATGAAAAAAGTAATTATGTCGTAAAATTTCAAATCCGGCGCGTGCAAGTTGAAAACTGTGGGACACTTTAGGTGCAAATATTTTTCCCATTTGGATATGTCTGTTTTGTATTTTTATGTTTTTTTATTCATTCGTTGTCATTATTTTATCCTTTTCGAGTAGCTCTAAAAAATCTGGCTCCAGTTTCAATCTCAAGTGATGATATTTACAGAAATATTAAAAAAGCCAAGGGCAATTTGGTAGAAAATGGAGATGCGACCATTTTATTGTGTTCCTTACAAACTGTTGCTATGGTAACCACTAGGAACAGGACAGATGGGCGATGTTAATGATGGAACTTTTAATGCTCGGCTTCCAAGTTATTATTTGGTTATCGTTTCTTTCTACGATGGTCATCAAATTTCAGGAGCGTCGCGATAACTCACAGACACCCTGTCCTCTAGCACGGACACGCGCGCTCAAATTATATATAGGATATGTGTGTGATGTGGGTGTATGTGTGTGTGTGTGTGTGTGTGTGTGTCTGTTGGAGATTAAAATATATATGTATTCCATGGCATATCACAGACAACGATTTTATCCTTTTTCATACTACTACAGTTGTTGTTTATCTTACTACATATTGTTAGCGTTGTTGTTTATCCTACTTCATATTGTTAGCGTTGTTGTTTATCCTACTTCATATTGTTAGCGTTATTGTTTATTTTACTTCATATTGTTAGCGTTGTTGTTTATCCTATTTCATATTGTTAGCGTTGTTGTTTATTTTACTTCATATTGTTAGCGTTGTTGTTTATCTTACTT
This sequence comes from Arion vulgaris, assembly GCA_020796225.1. Classification (NCBI taxonomy): domain Eukaryota; kingdom Metazoa; phylum Mollusca; class Gastropoda; order Stylommatophora; family Arionidae; genus Arion; species Arion vulgaris. The sequence goes on from CM036769.1 coordinate 28,302,974, forward strand.
CATATTGTTAGCGTTGTTGTTTATCTTACTTCATATTGTTAGCGTTGTTGTTTATCCTACTTCATATTGTTAGCGTTGTTGTTTATCTTACTTCATATTGTTAGCGTTGTTGTTTATCTTACTTCATATTGTTAGCGTTGTTGTTTATCTTACTTCATATTGTTAGCGTTGTTGTTTATCCTACTTCATATTGTTAGCGTTGTTGTTTATCTTACTTCATATTGTTAGCGTTGTTGTTTATCTTACTTCATATTGTTAGCGTTGTTGTTTATCTTACTTCATATTGTTAGCGTTGTTGTTTATCTTACTTCATATTGTTAGCGTTGTTGTTTATCTTACTTCATATTGTTAGTGTTGTTGTTTATTTTACTTCATATTGTTAGCATTGTTGTTTATTTTACTTCATATTGTTAGCGTTGTTGTTTATCTTACTTCATATTGTTAGCGTTGTTGTTTATTTTACTTCATATTGTTAGTGTTGTTGTTTATTTTACTTCATATTGTTAGCATTGTTGTTTATCTTACTTCATATTGTTAGCGTTGTTGTTTATTTTACTTCATATTGTTAGTGTTGTTGTTTATTTTACTTCATATTGTTAGCATTGTTGTTTATTTTACTTCATATTGTTAGCGTTGTTGTTTATCTTACTTCATATTGTTAGCGTTGTTGTTTATCTTACTTCATATTGTTAGCGTTGTTGTTTATCTTACTTCATATTGTTAGCGTTGTTGTTTATCTTACTTCATATTGTTAGCGTTGTTGTTTATCTTACTTCATATTGTTAGCGTTGTTGTTTATCCTACTTCATATTGTTAGCGTTGTTGTTTATCTTACTTTATATTGTTAGCGTTGTTGTTTATCTTACTTCATATTGTTAGCGTTGTTGTTTATCTTACTTCATATTGTTAGCGTTGTTGTTTATCCTACTTCATATTGTTAGTGTTGTTGTATTTGATTTCTAATCCGTTATGTTCATCTCTCCTCTAAACGTTTCGGTGGTGTAGAGGATAGGTGCTCGTCTCTCGTACCAAAGCTACCAAGTTCGTTCCTTCGTGAAGTCATCTGGATATTTTTCCAGAGATCCCTAATCTCAGTGTATGTGAGATCGAGTTCCTAGAATTATCGGAGACGGATGATAAAACTTAGGTCAAGTGTTCAATATGAGCACGTAAAAGAACCCATGGCAGTTCAAAATCGAGAAGAGCAGGCTGAAACCGCTGCCCGGGCAACATTCAGTAGAAAAGATTAAAAATAAAAGTTCCTTCAGATATGCCTTCACCATCTTCAAATTACATCGGTGACCCTCGCCGGTGCTAAAGAGTTCGTGCACTGCAGCTGAGATCTTACTGTGTAAGAAAGAGATCGGAGCACACATGGTTACTCACTGAAGTGCAATGTAGAAAGAGATCGGAGCACACATGGTTACTCACCGAAGTGCAATGTAAGAAAGAGATCGGAGCACACATAGTTACTCACCGAAGTGCAATGTAAGAAAGAGATCGGAGCACACATGGTTACTCACCGAAGTGCAATGTAAGAAAGAGATCGGAGCACACATGGTTACTCACCGAAGTGCAATGATGATGGTCCTATCAATCAATCAATCTTATGTCTGTACACTTAATTATTTTGCCAACAATTTCTTCCAAATATAATCTTTACAGCGTGATCAACCTGTGTTGATCTGATGTCTGTTATTGGTTTTGCTACCTGGTTCAGTTCACGTACTTCAATAGTGAAGATTCTTATATGTGTCTAAAGTAGGCTGGAAATAATCAGCCCACACCGTTTTACATTTCTTTCAATCTTGTTTATAAAATAACACCGTTGTATCTCATTATTCTTTCTATTCAATGATCCAGCAACACTAGGTTCTTTGCTCTTTGGTCCCGTATTTCTGGCTGTGGTGTCCCTAATCAAAGGTTACGATATGCAGAAACTTACAAATCTGGTCTGGTCAGAGCGGATCAGATCGGGGAAAAACCCAAAGGGGAGGCTGCGGTGATACGTAATAAATTGGCGTTTAATGACAAAGGCATGTATGTATGGTATCACGTAAGCAAGCAAAAATGAATAACAAAATGACAACACTAATAGAAAAAAACCAACGTTTCGGTCATACATCTTTATCAAGGGGACAAATACAGACAAGGAATACAAGTTAGCGTCCTTGTGAGTGTCTGTAGTGAGTGAGCTGTAGTGAGCTTGATCACAACCCAAGGTACCTGGTTCAAACTTCCCAACAGGCAAGTTTGGAAGCAAATTCTTTTCCGTGGGATTGTTACGAAAGGTAAAAATAGACCTCACCGTTCGGAAAGCAATGGCAAACTACTGAACGCGTAAGTGGTGCCTAGAAAAATCAACAACTCGTTTAGTGCTGTTGATGGCTACGTCCTGTAAAGGATATGCCATACTTTTCAATCATAGGTTGCCTCACGTCAGGATAATAAGAGATTTCTAGAATGTACTCGTGTGTGTGCTTCATACATGGTGCAGTTCACTGCATCTGTTATTTCTGTAGCCCACCTTCTTCGTATCCACTGTATCGGAGTATCATTACCTTTTGAGACGCACGGTCTGTTGTTAATTTACTTATGTGGTCTGTCCATTTAATTTGTTTTATCTTGATGAAGATCAGTACTTATTTTGTACATATTTTCGGACTGATTTCATTCCTAACTGGACTGTACTTCTTGATACTCCCAGATTTCATTCCTAACTGGACTGTACTTCTTGATACTCCCAGATTTCATTCCTAACTGGACTGTACTTCTTGATACTCCCAGATTTCATTCCTAACTGGACTGTACTTCTTGATACTCCCAGATTTCATTCCTAACTGGACTGTACTTCTTGATACTCCCAGATTTCATTCCTAACTGGACTGTACTTCTTGATACTCCCAGATTTCATTCCTAACTGGACTGTACTTCTTGATACTCCCAGATTTCATTCCGAACTGGACTGTACTTCTTGATACTCCCAGATTTCATTCCTAACTGGACTGTACTTCTTGATACTCCCCCAGCATTCTACGTAGGCATTTTATCTCTGTTGTGACTAGTTTCCTTCTTTCATTTGATGTCAACGTTCAGATAAGACACTGATATTATAATGTTGGGAGAAAGATCGTATAGCACAACGCTCTTATAGTGTTCATGATGACATGCTAGAACACTTCCAAATAGATTTGTTGCACATATGACAAATGAGAATGGAGTGGTCAATTCTCATCTTTAAAATTAGCACCTCATATCTTTCTTATATATAAGGACAAGTCCTTATGTGGTCACTAGTTGGGAAAAGAAAACGTGGAAGACCTAAGAGCACTCTTCGAAGAACAACCCTACAAGAAAGTAAACTATTGGGATGTAAAACCATAAGAGATCTCCAACTGCTAGCAAAGAACCGCATCATATGGAGATATGCTCTATGTGCCGCCTTTGGCACGAAAGGGAAATCTAAAACCTCTGCCTTTGACATGAAATGAATAAACTAACTAACTATATCTTTCTTAGTTTTAAAAAAGAGAGATTTAAAAAAAAAACGTTTTCAAGAAAAACATAAAAGCAATAGAACGGTATTTCGTATGAATACTGTGAAATTTGTTGCCCAATAAATGTTCTTTCATTTTTCTTCTCTCTGAACACATACACAACAGCAGGTAAATAAACTTCACATAGAAAACCCTACTAAAAACCACATAGAAACTTCCGATACAATGAGCACACGTAGACAAATAGATTTTGTTTTGTTTTAAAAAGGACACGTTGCCAGCATTTAATACAAACAAAATAACAACAAACAAACAAAAAGATAATGCAGACAGCTATTCCCGTTGTTCCCAGACGAGCATTAAAATCATATTAATACTTGTCATGATGTTGTTGTTCAAGTTATCCCATAATTTGCACCATATGGTCTGCTGACTAGAACGCTGCGGGTATATTGGTTTCATATTCTCTTATGTATTGTGTCATTCATGAGCCAAGTATGTTGTTACATAGCTAAACCCAGAGATTCGGGGACAGTGGGCGCCAAACAAATGCAAAAAAACATACGTTTCACTCCTTGATTGTCAAAGACTGTGTGAAAGAAAGAACAAGTTGCTAGTTTTAATAGACAATGTCACAGCTGACAGCCGATAAGACGTTAAAGTGAAGTTGTAATAATGATTGGCATGATATAATGGAATACCAGACAAAATAATAAACATTATTAAGAGCCTCTATGATGGTTCGCTGTGTGCAGTTCGCACTGATGGTGGACACAGCGACTGGTTTATGGTTGAAACTGGAGTAAAGCAAGGCTGTATTCTATCTCCGCTATTGTTTGGAGTGGCATTAACTAGGTGATGCGAAAATGTTGCAGGGCGAAACTGGCATCGATTGGGTAGAAAATAGTCAACTAGAAGATTTGGATTTTGCAGATGATATTGCCTTGTTAAGTAGAAACAGTCAAGATATGCAAAGAAAAACAGACAACTTGTCATGTATAGCATCAAAAGTTGGACAGCAGATAAGTTATGAAAAAACAAATATAATGAAGACACCTATGGCAAGTAATGCAGATATCACACTGGAATCTAAAATGATAAAAATAACAGAGCAGTTCACCTATTTAGGTAGCAATTTTGATTGCACAGGAAATGTTTAAAAGAAATTATGATACGAATTGGCAAAGCAACATCAGCTTTTGAAAGTCTAAATACAATATGGAACTGCAAGTTATATAGTATTAAAACTAAATTACGAATTTTCAACTCAAATGTTGTATCAATCCTAACATATGTCAGCGAGAGTTGGAAAATGACTAAAGATATAGAAAGCAAGTTGAATGCATTTGAAAATAGATGTCTGCGAAAAATAATGAATATAAAATGGAACGAATTCAGGAGAAGTGATGAAATCAGAGACATGTCTGGTCAACCACTAGTGACAACTGTTATAAGAAAGAGAAGATGGAGATATGTTGGACACACCTTGAGGAGAAATGATCAACGAATATCAAAGCAGGCATTGAAGTGGGATGCAAAGGGTTCAAGAAAGAGAGGTCGACCTAAGGAGACCCTGAAACGAACTTTGCTGAGAGAGGCAGGAAATATCGGTCTCAGTTCCATGGAGGAGATTGAGCGAGTTGCCCAGGATAGAGCGGTATGTAGAAATTACTTGCAGGCCCTATGTAACGTATAACGGTACGAGATCAATTATTATTATTATTATTATATGATATAATGTGAGAACATTGTCATACGTTATAATGTTGTGAGAACATTGTCATACGTTATAATGTTGTGAGAACATTGTCAGACGTTATAATGTTGTGAGAACATTGGCTGTCAGAATGTATACTGTTGTGAGAACTTGGACTGTCAGAATTTATAATATTGTGAGAACATTGACTGTCAGAATTTATAATATTGTGAGAACATTGAGACTTTCAATTTGGTACCAAAAAAGCACTAGAAAGTAAAGACAGCCAGTGTCATGCCGACCACATCGCCCATCGTGTGCCGATGTCAATAAAAAATACGGGCTAACGTATTCCCTAATGTGCCTCATGGTATGAAACAGGGTTTAATTACACGACAGAGGTTGCATGTATTGTGACAAATATCCCATACATCAACATTGGTTAAACGGTACGTGGTCCGCGATGACTGTGATCCATACATCGATACCATTTTCTTTAAATGTCCTTGTCCTATTTGAGTTTGTACTGTTCTCTCACACCAGCGTTCGTTAGCAACTTGGTCTAACCACTACAGACCAACAATTCTATGCGGGCTTTTTTGCAGACCGTAGGGTGTGAAAATATTGCCACTTCACGTTTATAAGTCCTAGTATGCGGGAAGTAGGCGGGTTAGCTCATTTAAATAGTTATATTGACCGAACGTAATATGTTAATAAAGAATGATGAAAAATTTTGAAGTGACATAAACTAAATTAGTTTAGTCCCTAGATTACTTTCATGTTTGGAAACAATTTATGTGTGAGAAAGTTTATTTCTCATCATGAGTTTCATTTTAAGATTTTCTTTTCTTTTCAAACTGATCTAGAAGCACTTGAGCTTTCAGCTCTTCGCCTCGGTGCCATGGACATCGTAACCCTTCGGTTTGGTGCCACGAACACCGTAAATCTGAAGAACCTGTGGCTTTTCTGCCAGCTCGCGGAATTGAACCAGCACTCACAGAGCGATTATCACCCGTCGCCCAATGCGCTACGAACACGCTGGGCAGACGGGCATTATGTTTATAAAAATAATGAAAAATATTGAAGTGACAAAAACTAGTTTAGTACCTAGATTTTCATCATGTTTGGAAGCAATTTATGTGTGAGAAAGTACATTCCTCACCAGTGGCGGCTCGTGATCGTTTTTGTTGGTGGGGCCAGACACAAATTTTCGGGAAAATCATGGCTTTGGGTTAGGTTATATTTTTAATTTATTAAATAATAAATACACGTTACATATTATTTTTGGTGGGGCCTGGCCCCTGTGTCCCTTAATAACGAGACGCCACTATTCCTCACCATGAGTTTCATTTTAAAATTAAATACATGAGCGGGCTGGGTTGGGGGAATGGGGGAGCCTGTTGTTGTTACTGAATGCATTGAGACTTTCTAAATGGATACAATTGTTGAGATCCCAGTTTTAGTGGTGGAGTCAGATGAACACACAGCTCCTACGGAGTTTAATAGTAATTTGTTAATGAGTATAGTTTACTTCAAATGAAGAGGTTAAAGGCCTGCAAACAAAGAAACCTTATTAACAGAATAATAATATAACATTAAGACATCCTCCATATGTGTTTGTTTGTTTGTTTGTTTCGATCGTTCTTCTCATCTGTTTTGATCTTATTCTTCTTTGCGTTCGTTCTTTACAAACAATTTTAATAATTCTTTGTGATATGTTTGATCTTTGCCAAGAACGTGTATACGTTGCACATTGGTTTATTAGGCCCCTAAACGCATAGACTTCTACACGTTTAGGACAAGTGCATCCGATTTCATCCAAACCTCCTTTGTCGCCTCTTACGATATGTGTTACAGGTAACAGCGGTTCTATTCTTTACACCAAAAATTTGGGCCCCGGTAATTACTCAGTCTGTTTTGATCATTCTTATTGTGATGTATAAACAGCCTTTGCCAAGTACGAATAGAACGTTGCGCCCCATTTAAGCCCCTACTAGTGTAGGACAAGCGCATCCGGTGCGTTTTCCGCGTTTTCGGCCTATCATCCATATGTACGCATGAGCAAGATAGAAATGAAGAAATATAAACTCGTAATACGATAACTGGACAAGTACCATCATGAACTGATATGACTGAATTTGAGTATTTGAGGATCATCTTAATCACAGATCGGGCATATCCATAATTGCTCCGATCTTCTCCTAAGCAAGTATTTCGGTGTGTTTAGACCATAGATTCCCAAACTTTTCTCGGTTCACCGCCCACTTTGCACAACATAAACTTTGTAACGCCCCTCTACATTATAACAGTTTGCTAACGCCCCCTCCCACATATATACATGCTTTATTTTCTCTTTGACGTAGAAAATTGATATATATTTCTGGTCAATTTTCAAATGATTATATTCATGAAATATACAACTGATGAAAAATGGATCGTCTAAGACGGGCATAAGATGAATTCAAATGCAGAATTAAAATTGTAAATGATTATTCAATCGCAAAATCACGATAATAAATGATTTTAAAATATTTATTATTAATTTCTTCTTTAACGAGCAACCAACCCCAAATCGGCTGAACACCCCACTATCAACCCACTAGAACGATTCAGCACCAACGGAGAAACGCTTTGGGGAAACGCTGGCTTAGACTAAAAACTCCCGTTCTGTGTTTGATGATGTATCTATTGCGGTTTCTCTCATTGTTTTCCCGTCTCACCGCAACTATCGGTATGCATAACTTGCGCACTGAATTTGAAACAATAGCCTGTACTAGTAATAAACATAAACTAGCCAACATGACCAAGATGATAAAAATCTTCTTTAGATTAAAAAACATGCCCGTAGTCTTTTCAGGCCTTAGGGTGTAAAGGGTAACTTCACACTTGTAACCATAGTGTGCAGGAGGTAGTAGGGCCAATTCCTTTCCTTATGTGTGGGATTAAGCCCACAACCCTCCTGTGTCCGAGCTGGTGGCGAACGTTTATGTATAACGCTAATTTGTTGCACTATCTTATGTAGAAAACAAATCTGTATTTCTATGAAGGCAACACTCTCTATCTTGCTCATACCCACCTCTTAAAACTCGCCCTTTTCAATATTTGTTTCTAAACAAGGCTCCACGCAGACCGATAATGAGTCACCTTTATTATTAGAAAAACATAAAAACTGACGTATAATTTAATAACACAAAGAAGAAGAAAAAAACCTGAACACGCGCACTCAGCCACCTAGCGGAATCCGGTTTCAATCCCACAGCATTATTCCATGTCATTACAAATTAAGGCCCTTGCTTGCCCCGACCTATCGACCAGAAAGCAATAATAAAAATGTTTACTATTTCATAACAGCATCAGATGGGTTTAAAAAAGAAAATAAAAACAAATATGACACTTGAGCACATGATAAAAATCCACTACCATTCGACCCGGCCCTGGAGTTTACGTATGTATTATTGATTTGTCTTCAGACTTAACACCAGGACATTCATAACAAAGCAAATAGCTCACTAATAATAAGGATACAATACAAATATGCACTTAAGTCTGATACAGGTAGACTAGTTTGAAGCTGATTTTATATATATATATATTGCACTTATTTTCTTCTTAATTGCTTTATTCTTTCTTGTTTTTATCCATATCATGATATCTCAGGACATACTTGTCTATTTTAGTGGCTCTTCTTCTTCTTCTCTTCCACCATTGACTTCTTTATAGAAGTGTTGGGGGTGAAACGTAGTGATCTTGTGTGTGCTTGTTCTTCTCTTCCACCATTTACTTCTTTATGGAAGTGTTGGAGTGAAACGTAGTGATCTTGTGTGTGCTTGTTCTTCTTCTCTTCCACCATTTACCTCTTTATAGAAGTGTTGGGGTGAAACGTAGTGATCTTGTGTGTGCTTGTTCTTCTCTTCCACCATTTACTTCTTTATGGAAGTGTTGGAGTGAAACGTAGTGATCTTGTGTGTGCTTGTTCTTCTTCTCTTCCACCATTTACTTCTTTATAGAAGTGTTGGGGGTGAAACGTAGTGATCTTGTGTGTGCTTGTTCTCTTCCACCATTTACTTCTTTATAGAAGTGTTGGGGTGAAACGTAGTGATCTTGTGTGTGCTTGTTCTTCTCTTCCACCATTTACCTCTTTATAGAAGTGTTGGGGTGAAACGTAGTGATCTTGTGTGTGCTTGTTTTAAGGCACTTTGTAAGTTGATATTCATGTTCGTAAGGCTGTTCTTGATGCCGTTGCTCCATCTTTTGTGTGGTCTTCCTCTTGCTTTGTATTTGATAAATGTAACTTTCTTGTTGTTGTTGTATTTGAATGTGTCGTTTTGTTATCTTCGTCTTCTTCGTACGCACCATATCGACCACTTGTTAACCACTCTGTGTGATTTCTATGTGATCTGAGTCTAAGAGCGATTGTACGTTGTGCCAGTTATGCGCCTACAAGCAGGCCAGCACATCCTATTTCTGCGATACTTTTTATTTACTATGGTACCTTCCCTATGTATTACATCATTCGCCTCTTACGACATGCCGCGTAAGTCGCAGTGGTACTATTCTTTGTTTCCCTTGCGGGCCACGGCACCACACAGGTGGTTTTGTTATCGTGTCTGTTGTCTCCTTTCGCGTGTCAGATTTAAATTAAAAAAGCTACCTTTATTAAGTTAAAATTATGCAACATAAACACACCCCCACCCTCCACATGAGAAACAAGCAGTCTTTAAATATCCCGTCACTTTACTCATATTATTATAAGAGTTTTGAAGTCTCCTGGGTACGAAAAGAGAATAAGTTTTTAAGAAATGCAGAGGAAGCACTGGAGCTAATAAATATTAGCAATAAGTAGACAGTGAACGGTGGCGTCTGTAGCTTAGGGGATAGTGACTCGGTCTATTAACCCCGACGTTCTGAGTTCGAATCACACTGCGGACAGTTTGGTTGCAAATTGTTTCGAATGAATTCTAACAAAAGGACGATGTACACCACCCGTTCAGAAAACAATGGCAAATTACTGAACGTAATAACGCCTAGAAAAATCACAGAGTTAAAAGCTGGGGTTCATTCGCAAAGTCCTGTAAAGGATATGCAACTAACTTAGACATTGAACAGGTATTATGGGCTTCCGAAAAAAATTAATTAACAAGTACAGGATTCGAACCATAAACTTTACGGACAGTCTAGGAAGAGATGTCACCGGATGAGTTAGCCATACATGCTAGATATATTATCTTGTTGTCGGCCAAAGCATAAACTTTACGGACAGTCTAGGAAGAGATGTCACCGGATGAGTTAGCCATACATGCTAGATATATTATCTTGTCGTCGGCCAAAGCTATGGTGCCACGAAGACAAGACAGAAAGAATGAGTGTATTTCAAATGATAAACTAGGTGATCACAACAGAGAAGGAGAAAAAGCATACGGTTTGAGTATGAAAAGAAATGTATTCAAAAACCTCCGCCTCGCTCCATAGGAAAATTGTGAAAATTCGTTCTTTATTTTGACAACAAAAACAATTAAAGTGCATTGGATGTCATTATATTTCCCAACACTCAATGTTACCTGTGTTAATTGATGTAGAATTTAGTTTACTTATTCCGACTTATTGGGATGTAAAACCATACACGATCTCCAACTGCTAGCAACGAGCCACATCACATGGAGATCTAAAACCTCTGCCCCATGTGCCGTCTTTGGCACGAAAGGAACAAACAAACTAACTAACTAACTATACCGACTTACGTTCAACATACTATCTGCTTGAACCGACCGTTTTTAAAACAAACAGGATTGTTGCATTCTTTAAGTATACTTTCTTCTTCTTCTTCGATATGCTCCATATCGACCATCTGTTAACCACTCTTTGTGATTTTATGTCATCCGAGCCTAAGGACGATTGTACGTTGTGCCAGTTATGCGCTTACAGGTATAAATCTGCACATCCGATTTATGCGACGCTTTTTATTTACTATGGTAGCTTCCCTAAGTTCCTACCTGCCTCTTACGACATGCCTTGTAGTTCGCAATGTAACCATTCTTTGCTCCCCTTGCGAGACCTGGCAACACACGGGCGATTTAGTAGACATATTTATAGATATTTTCTAGATGAATCTACTTTAGTAGAATGTATTAGGCAGAAATTGCACGCCACTCGAAGAGATTGTTGCATAAAGCACGATCTCTGTAGCTTATGGGTCTAACAATTCATAGAGATCTTCGAGAAAAAAGTGTGTGACTAGGATTCGAACGTACAACCTTCAGAACATCAGACAAACATCTTAACCATTTCACCATAGATACTCCAAGAAAAAGTCGAAATTACACGAGTATAACTAGTTCAAAACGAATCCAGAAATAATCAGTTTTAGATCATGCACATTTTATTATTATATTGCTCTACATTGCTCTACATTTCATTCATTGCTCTACATTTCATTCATTGTTTTACATTTCATTCATTGCTCTACATTTTATTCATTGCTCTACATTTCATCCATTGCTCTACATTTCATTCATTGCTCTACATTTTATTCATTGCTCTACATTTCATCCATTGCTCTACATTTCATTCATTGCTCTACATTTTACTAACAAATTGTCATCAAATACCGATCGAGCAGGTATGTTCCCTAGAATCCGAACGTCTGCCCAGCCGGCATAGTTAGCTCGGCACGGAGCTATTCGGTTTAAGCTGGTGCGACTGTATTTTTTATATGCTTTACCGGATTAGCGTAATGTATACGCGTTCGCCTATCGAACCCGGCACAAAAGGACTGTGGGTTCAATCCCACATCCGACGTTCCACACATGAGAAAAGGAAATGACCCTCCTACCTCCTGCACACTAGAAGCTAGAAATGTGAAGTGACTTCAAACCCTAAGGTCTGAAAAGGCTACGGGAAATGTTAGGCTTACTTTTTTACCGGACATGATTCAGCTGGGACTGCCTCCTCTATGTAATCCAGCGTTTCCCAAAGAGGGCGGTAGCTCCCTCCAGTGGCGCTGAAGCGTTCTAGGAGGGTGATAGTGGGTTCAGAAGAATTTAGAGGGTGTTCAGGCGATTAGGGGTCGGTGGCTACATAAAGAAGAAATTAATAATAAATATTTTAAAATAAATTATTTCCATGATTTTGCGATTGAATAATCATTTAAAATATGAATTCGGCATTTTAATTCATCTTATGTTCATCTTACACGATCATTTTTTCATCAATTTTCTATTTCATGCATATAATCATTTGATCAATTTTCTATGTCAAAGAGAAAATAGAGCATGTATATATGTGGCGGGGGCGCATTGGCAAACTGTTATAATGTAGAGGAGGGCGTTACAAAGTTTATGTTGTGCAAAGTGGGTGATCAGCCGCAAAAGTTTGGGAATCTATGGACTAATCATATCTAGTAATATTCTGCAGTATACCCCAGTAGATGTGATACTATGAAGAGGGATTTTTCTGTTCTTAATATCTTACCAATAGTTCTTATGTACAAATATGGTCCATATTGAGCAATCTGCATGTACATTTTTGTGGATAGAGAGCCAATATGTGCACCTTACTTGACGAATAACCTCCATCATGAAGACACAGGGAGTCAAGACGTTATGATAGCCTTGTGTTTTTTCTCTCTCTCTCTCTCTCTCTCGCGATCCCGGTTTAGTTTGATGAACCAACTCTATCATGAATTTTACCGTGTTTTTAAGGGACTCCGTTCCTCCGTACAGCTTCTCGCGAAGCTCTGTGTTATGGGGCCAGGTTTCTTTTCTAATATCTGTTATCAGTTGACAATCTTGCAGTACGTGCTCTGTCGTCATGTCTGCCTTTTGGCATGGGCACAAGCTAGTTGTGCCAATTTTAAATTTGTTAAACATGTGGGCGCAGATCTTGTGGCCTGTACGGAGGTGGAGTATGGCAACTTGTTCACTACGAGACAGACCATAGTAAACGTCGCTGTTGTTGTATTGCGGATGGTCTTTTGTCCATTTGTCTCTGTAGTGCCAGCCGATGGTTGTTCTGTCTTCCTTGTAATTGATCTCGAGATCAGTCTGAGATCCCCTTGTTTTGAACGTGTGGACATATGCCTAGAGTACAGTAGAATGATGTATGATCCAAGGGCCAATTTGGTGGCGAGGAATGAACACAGTGAACCCTTACTTGGTTGCTGAATCACTGAGAAGCATAGACAGTTCCTCCCATCCCCTAACGGTAGGGATCTCCAAGTCTGGGGAGGGTAGAAAACCCACCAGCTCTCCAATGTTATGCACAACATAAACAATACATAACATTTGAGCCGAAGAGCAAGAATCCAAGCACTGTTCAATCATTAAAAAAAAATAAGATTTGTAGTTTGTAAAATGGTTGAAAAGAAATAAAATAAATACTAAATGTTCACAACGAAGTAAACAGAAAACAACAAAGAAAGAAATGAAATATCAAACATTTGTAAACGACCTGAAACATTACATTTATGGTTTTAATGTTACTTCTATTAATCTCCTCTATCGCTAATGTTTCTCACTGCCTTTTCAAAAGGTCAAAACACTCATAAAGAGAAAGGTTGCAATAGAATGGAAAACAAACATTGGTTATGATCATAAAAAACGAATTTTTCAAAGATCTGGTTATTATATGTTTAAGGGGGGTAACCGTGGTGAAGCCGTTCGCATTGCGTTGAGGAAATCGAGGTTCGAGTCCGGACCGCACCGTTTTGTTCCCGCACGCATTCACGTGTGCATTGTTTTATAGAGATTCATAAGCTTGTTGCCAGAGCTACGTAGTTTGTGATTTGTGCAATACTCTCGACAGGTGGCGTGAAATTGTTGCGGAGAAAGGCCGAGCCATATGGGAAAACACGGTGCAATCGTGATTAGATCTGTTAGACCTGACTCTTCAGATTTAACAGACATTTATACAGACTCGGAATAAGTTAAGCTCCTCTCTGTCAGTGTCAAACGGACGAAACAGACATTTATACAGACTATGAATAAGTTAGACTCCTCTCTGCCAGTGTCAACGGACGAAACAGACAATTATACAGATTATGAATAAGTTACACACCTCTCTGTCAGTGTCGACGGACGGAACAGACACCGGTGAATGTCCTGCACGAATGTCCTTTTCTAGGGAAGCTGAGAAGCAACATTTTGCCACACACAGTCGACCTGAAAACTAAGGTTTAGTAAAATCTGAGAGACCACAAGCTGACTGTCCAGTTTGTAGTCCACAATGGACTAACGGCATGACCAGATATCACTGAAGAAGAAATATGAACTGTCATCTTTCCTTCTTTGCTATTTTAGCAGTTAAAGCCCGTCTGCCCAGCGTGTTCGTAGCGCATTGAACTACGGGTGACTATCCCTCTGTGTGTGCGGTTTCAATTCCGAGGGATGGCAGAAAAAGCCACAGATTCCCCAGATTTACGGTGTTCGTGGCACCGAACCGAAGGGTTACGATGTCCATGGCACCGAGCCGAAGAGCTGAAAAGCTCAAGTGCTACTGGATCGGAGAAAAAAAAAGAAAAAAAAAGCAGTTAAACTGGTGCTTCTCAACATGGGGCTCACATCCCACATATGTAACAATTTTAAAAACATGAGGAGAAAATGCAGAATAATATCACAGATGAAGTTTTTTTAAAATTGAGTCTGTGGCTAAGTGGTTAAACCCTTGCCTTGCGTTTCGAAGGTCGTGGGTTCGAATCCGGATCGTGCCGTTCTGTTCACAAGTGCATTTCTTTTCTAGAGACCCCTATGAATGTTGCAGGAGCTACAGAGCTCGTGATTCGTACAATACTCTCGGCAGGTGGCTTGCCATTTCTGAGAAGAGAGACCCAGACATATCGGGTAAACCCGTTGCCAATGATGTTAATCCTTCAGATTAAAGCTTTTGAAGTTAAAAAACCACCGGTGTGTGCGATACATTATCTATGTTGTAATCCTAACTTTCCAAGGAAAAAAAAAGTAAACGTGGTAACAGTAGTACAACAAATAATATGAATACGTGGCAGTATGTGTTAAAACTGGCTAGATCCTAGATTATGTCACATCTGAAAGTAAACAAGTCCAGTTTAATTGTATGCAGTTATTCTTGTAGAAATACAACCAGGCACGTTTGTTTAATTATTGTATGTATTGTCAGGGTTTTCTTTTATGCCAGCAGTCTCTTTTTTTCACATTTGTATATGTTGAGAATAATCAAGTTGAATGCATTTGAAAATAGATGTCTGCGAAAAATAATGAACATAAAATGGAAGGAATTCAGGAGAAGTGATGAAATCAGAGAAATGTCTGGTCAACTACTAGTAACAAGTGTTATAAGAAGGAGATGGAGATATGTTGGACACACCTTGATGAGAAATGCTTAAAGAATTTCAAAGTAAGTATTAAAGTGGGATGCAAAGGGTTCAAGAAAGAGAGGAAAATGTAAGAAGACTCTGAAACGAACTTTGCTCAGAGAGGACAGAAATATTGGTCTCAGTTCCATGGAGGAGATTGAGTGAGTCGCCCAGGATAGAGCGGTATGAAGAAATTGCTTGCAGACCCTATGTAGTGTATAACGGTACAAGAAAAATTATTATATTATGAGAAGAAATGGCTTATACAATCACAAATCAGGCATTAAAGTTCGAGGCAAAGGGTTCAAGAAAGATAGTAAACCCTTTAGAAACCCTGAAATGAACTTTACTGATAGAGTCAAGAAATATCGGACTGAATTCCATAGAGGAGATTGAACGAGTTGTCCAGGATAGAGCGGTATTGATAAATTGATAGCATGACCTATGTAGCATATAAAGAGACGAGAAAAATATAATAATAAATAGATATGTTATTAGTTTTCTAGTTACCTTAACCTGCTGCTACTACCATCAACAGAACGAAAACTTTGTCACACAAGTCTATCAGATTCCTAAGACAGTTGGAAACATAATTCCTTATATTTTCATAAGTTTTTTGGCGATGTCCGTTATTGAGGTATTTTTGGACATATAAAAAAACACGAAGGTCTGGAGAGGACCATCATGGAAGGAGGCATAACGGCAAAGAGAAGAAGTAGAAGACCACGGAGAAGATGAATTTAGAATGTAACTGATGGTTTGAACATGACGGCTGCATAGGACATCGTGGAACCGGCAAGGAAAACGAAACTTAATAAGTAAATCTGGAGACATGAGTCTTCCTCAATGATGTTGAACTATCCTGGTAAACCATAAAGAAAACAACCAGAGACCAGGAAGAGTGGCGAACAACTGTTGAGGTACTATGCTCAACGAGGAGCGGAGAGAAACAACCACCAGCAATCACCCAATCTTGTATGTTTATAGTAAAATAAATACACGTTATGTATCATTTCATTTACTTGTATAATAATCACACGTGTGTGAAAAGCACTATTAACTAAGTACATTCGTCTCTTTCTTTTCATTTAAAGTACATATTTATATTATACTGTTAACTTTGAAGTCGGAAAAGGCGCGCCTGCATGGCGGGGGAACACCGATAAAAATGAAAGCAGGCCTTCACGCAAAAGTCAGTCAGAAGCGGCATACCGTGCGCCATGTAAAAAAAAGTAAAGGAACCCTTTCATACCTTGTGGTATATAGGTCAATACAGTGTTAGGCTTATATTTTCATTGACCGTCGGCATACGATGGGTGATGTGGTCAGCATCACGACGGCCGCCTTTACTTTCCCAGAGCATGTCTGGCACCCAGTTGAGGCTAGGTTGACCTGAGAGCCGTCGCGGTCGGGAAAAATTCCACGCGCATTGCGGGAGCTGAACCCAGACCACCAGCCTTGCGAAGCGAGTTCACTAACAACTACGCTACAGCGGCTCTCATCGGGCGCCATGACTACGCCTGAATTCATAACGAGCAAACGTAACAAGAAGAAGAAGAAGAACATACTTTTTGTCAGAACATAACTGGTTCTTATGTTAGGAGGAAAGAGATAATACATCGTTTGAAGCATTGAGGTAGGGTATTATACGAAACAGGATGAGAAACGCTGTATTCTTGCTAGATCATACTCTCTGTAGTACTAACATGCGCACTGTCAACAAGAAACATGCCTCGATTTCCTTAATGATACAATTTGTAATCAATATAAACAAATAATATCTCACAAAATGATAGCACATCATTGAAGAACATGTTTACATATCTAGAGATCTAAGACAATTATGAAAGCCCAAGCTTAGGCCTTCAGAGACGCCAATCTATACTGAAATATAACAACATGGGAAACGTCCGGTGGATCAGATGGCCAGAGAAATTCGATTTCACAGCAGTGTGTATGTTGCCATGGTAACTATAGTAGCCGCTACTTGGTAGGCCTGACTATTGTTTTGAAAATATTGATTTCCAAAATCCACACACGTCACTCGGTCAGGACCCAAAAGTGCCCTCGCGGGCAGTGGTCATTTCCTGTGATTACCTCGGACAACGAGTTCCATTTTTTAATATCTCTAGTCAGCTTGTGTGACTGAGAGAGACTGAATCTACCAACTTCCTCCAGCTAGAAGGTTGAGTCATCTGCTATGCGAATGTTAGGAAAGTGAAATTATCATAAAATAAAGATAAACATGGGTCTTAAATATAATTTGCATCACATTTCTTTGTGACGGGGCTGAGCCGGGAGGGGGTAAGTCAACAACCACATGCAGAGAACAAGATGAATACGAGATTCTTTTTTCTTTTATCTAATCATGTTTTCCGCTCAGACAGAAATGACATACTACTGAACGTATACGTCGTCCATAGAAAAATCGGTCGTTTACTGTGGTTAATGGCGAAGTCTGCAAAGGATATGCCACGATTTTCATTTCAATCATGTTTTGCATCACGGCATTATGATAAGAAGATATTTCTAGAACAGGATTTCATGTGCGTTTCATAAATTGTGCTTTTCCCATGCCTCTGTTATTTCTGTAGTCCACCTTTGGCGTGGACGACCTTTTGGTTTGTGTCCACTGTATCGGAGTAACATGCATTTTGAGGCGCACTGTCTGTTGGTACTCTGCTTATATTGCCGAACCATTAAATATGTTGTTTCTTGATGGAAGTTCAGTACTGATGTTGTACCCACTTTTTCTGATATCTTCATTTCTAAACCGGTCTCTTCTTGATACTCCCAGCATTCCGCGTAGACACTTCATCTCTGTTGTGACTAATTTTCTTCTATCATTTGATGTCAGTGTACAGGTTTGGCACTGATAGCATAATGTCGGGAGAAAGATTGTGCTGTACAATACACTATTAGTGTACACTGCGATAAGATATCTAGAGAAAGTTCATAAATTTGAACATAAAATTAACAAACACGCCCCTTCGTGTCTGTGAAACTGACAAACTCGTCTGAAATAACCATCTATCACATGGTGCTGACTTTCAGAATAGATATTCATTCAATGACAAAGACATAGTAATTGTTGCCAGTTTAATTGTTTAAATAGTCGATGTTCCTGAGCATTACTAAAATCACTAGTCTCAAGTTTGGATTGATACTAGAATATTCTGAGTAGACAGTATTTTTTCCCACAGCTCCCAGGGAGATCTTGGTTGGAAGTCTTTCTAATTAGTTCATTGCACCGTATAGTTTTGTAACTATCGTTTACTTTACCACCTATCTCAGCGTGTGCATAGTACGGGAGCATTTAACGGATGTATTGTGATTTTATTAAATGAACTTATGAGATTTGGAGAGGGGGGATATTAAATATAATCTTTATATTATTCTTTTTCTCCCATTAATTTGGCTAATATTTTACCTCTTCTTCTTTTTCTTCGAACGCTCCATATCGACCAGCTATTAATCATTTTTTGTGATTTGTACGCGATCCGAGTCTAAGAACGATTGTAGTGTTATAGTTGGTGGGTTCCATGATACGATATATGGTGTTACTTTGATGACACTCTTGATTTGTATAATGATTAGATGGTTTTCTATTACAATACGTCTACCTCTCTGGATAGTACAATATAGTGAACAACCATGATTATTCAATTCCTTTACCTTTATTTGATGTTATCGTTTCGGACAATACAAAAACACGTCCGTCCATGTTCCTTGTTTATATCGGTCTCCTTATGTTGTCACTACGTCGCTAAGCAGTACTTACAATTCTACGTTAACTAGTTTCACTTACGTCCATGTCTCGTTCTAGTGTTGCTATCTGCTTATAGTGTGCAAACACTACAGTCTATTAATTTCATATCTACCAACCTATCTATCTAAACTACCTGTCTGGTCTGTTAGCTACCACCTGGGGTTGAGGGACTGGATGCATGTCTTCTACAGTAGGATGTGCCAATTAGGTGGGCGAGCACATCCGATTTCTACGATGATTTTTATTTACTTTAGTAGATGTCCTAGGCCCAGACCTCAGGTGTCTCTTACGACATGCCTTGTAGGTCGCAGTGTTACTATTCTTTGCTCCCTTGAGAGCCCCAGCAACGAACGGACGTTTTTCTTCTTCTCCTTTTCATGCGTCCTGATCGTGTGTGTATGTGTGTGTGTTCATCTTCGTACGATTTCATTTATATGCATGTCTAAAGATTTTGCGTCTCATTTATCATGTTTGTTAAATTCTCATTCTCTGCTCTATACTTTTCCTATATTCCTTTATTTATCTTGCAGAATTTTGCATCTCATTTATGATGTTTGTCAAGTTTATTACGTCTTGACTGAGACAATTCTCACTCTCTGCTCTACACTTTGCCTCTATTCCTTTATTTATCTTGCAGAATTTTGCATCTCATTTATGATGTTTGTCAAGTTTATTACGTCTCGATTTAGACAATTCTCATTCTCTGCTCTATACTTTTCCTATATTCCTTTATTTATCTTGCAGAATTTTGCATTCTCTTGCTTATTTTTTCTCCTTCTTCACCTTTCAACTCCCAATGGAGCACAGGTTTTCAACAAACTTCTTCCAGTTCTTCCTCTTTCCTGCCATCCCTTCCAATTCATTCCATGTTTTACCTATCCTTATAATTAATATCAACCTCCAGTAATCCAGTATGTCTAGGTCTTCCCCTACTCCTCTTTCCCTCCGGGTTCCAAAATAGTGACTGTAATGTTTCTAGCATCCATTATTTATCAAATGTCGTTGGTAATCCTATTCTTCTTCGTTGCGCGTCTGCCCAGCGTGTTCGTAGCGCGTTGGACTACGGGTGACTATCCCTCAGTGTGTGCGGGTTCAATTCCGCGGGATGGCAGAAAAAGCCACAGATTCCCCAGATTTACGATGTCCATGGCACCGAGCCGAAGAGCTGAAAAGCTCAAGTGCTTCTGGATCGGGAAAAAAAATAATTCTTCTTCCTTGAATTACGTACTATTATTGGAATGATTGTCGATGGTGTTTAATGAATGTACTGATGATTTCAGCATTTTCAACTGTTCATCTCTGTCTTTCTTTCTTTTCTCCATTCCTGTTTTGCCTCACAGCGTCAGGATAAATGTTCATCAATACCATATATGTTTGCTATTGCATATTAAGCATGCATTCCGTAGCTCCAGCAATAAACATACGGATCTCCGGTAAAGTGGACTCATGAACCGAACAACGCGATCAGGATTCGAACCCACGACCTTCACAACGTCAAGTAAACAGCTAGGACATGCCAGACAGTCTTCGTGGTATAGAGAAACGATATACTGATCAACTTCTTATGGGTACGGTCAGCAAGGAGACTTTGCGATGGCTGCTGCATTGGAGGACGAGCATGCATTGGAATCTACAATGTGCCATGACGTCAGTCGAATAACATAACATAATTTTGCCACAAAGCCTCCACCCTCCCCTTTCTTTTCAGTCTAATAGTTATACAGATTAGTGCTAAACCTGGACGCTGACATCAAACAATAGAAGAAAACTAGTCACGACAGAGATGAAGTATCAACGCAGGATGCTGGGAGTAACAAGAAGAGACCGATTTAGAAGAAAAAAAACTTCAGGAAAATGTAAGTACAACATCAGTACTGAACTTCATCAATAAAAAACAAATTAAATGGTTCGGCAAGAATAGTACCTCTGCGACCTATAAGGTATGTGGTAAGAGGCCACTGATGTAGGACCTAGCCTAGAAAGCTACCCTAGTAAATAAAAAGCATTGAAGAAATCGAATGTGCTGGCTTACTTGTAGGCGCATAACTGGCACAACGTACAATCGCTCTTAGGTTCAGATCACATACAAATCACACAGAGTAGTTAGCAAGTGGTTGATATGGTGCGTTCGAAGAAGAAGCAGGTTACCAATAGGCATTGCGCCTCAAAGAACAATGATACTCAGATATAGTGGCTACAAAGCAAACAGCCGTCAACGCAAAATGTAGACCTTAGAGATAACAGAGGCGGCGAAAAAAAAACCACTGTTTATGAAGCGAACACAAAAGAATGTTCTAGATATCTCTTCTTATCCTGACACTGTGAGACAAAACAGAATTAGGGAAAAGAAGAAAGGAGAGTTCTACCAACAAGGGAATATTCACCGACTTTCTATGATAACACATGCGGCATAACTTCATGCACCGAATACATCGAAAGACAATAAATGCAGTGGTTTGGACATTTAATGAGAATGAAATACAACCAACCACCAATAACAGCATACAATAAAAAGAGATCGGGTACTAGAGCTAAGGAAAGACCAAGAAAAATATGGATAGACAATATCAAGACCACACTACATAAACACTGATATAACACAACAAGGGCGACTCATCTAGCCCTAAAACGCAAATTAAATCTCCCATCCCTACGCTTAACGGCAAGAGTGGACAGCCAACTACATCTTCCACCTGGGAATAGACAATAGACACATACAGAGTCAATTAGTCAGTCCAGTCAGCTAGCAATAGATGTATATAAATACTATTACCTGGTTCAGGTACGATTCAGTTCTCCTCGACATAATCACGGTATAAGTGGTATAATAAAAGACTATTTGTCAGGACAGTTGTGTCCTTCAAGAACGGAGACAGTTTCAAACGAAAAGTTAAATGCAACGCGAGCTATTACACAACGTCACCTCGTTTTAATTAGCTCATTTTATCGTATTAAGTTTTATGCTTTTAACAATATGTATTTTAACGTCATGTATTTAACAATATGTATTTTAACGTCATGTATTTAACAATATGTATTTTAAAATCATGTATTTTAACAATATAGTATCCTGTCACTTGCATGTGTTTCTCTTCTTAAAGTCTATAATATGAATTTTGCAAAACAGACATCTAAATAAAGATGAATTTCTTGAACACAGCAGTATGTTCACGTATCAATAATAACTAATATAAGCGCCCTTGTGGCGTCGGAGCCCGTTAGGGAAGCAAAGAATAGTACCACTGCGACCTACAAGGCATGTCGTAGGACACGAGTAATGTAGGGGCCTATGGAAGCTACCCTAGTAAATAAAAAGCGTTGCAGAATTCGGATGTGCTGGGCTGGTCTACTTGTAGGCGCATAACTGGCACAACGTACAATCACTTTTAGGCTGAGATCACATACAAATCACACTAGTGGCCGATATCGAGTGTTCACAGAAGAAGAATAACTAATATAAGAAGGAGATGATGGAGATATGTTGAGCATACCATGAGAAGAAATCATCAAAGAATACCAAAGAAGGCATTGAAGTGGGAGGAAAAGGTTTAAGAAAGAGAGGACAGGACACCCTAGTGAAACATTGAAACATTGAACTTTGTTAAAAGAGACCAGTATATATATATGGAACTGCAGTAAAACTATTTGATTGGCAAAACACGTAATTACAAAGTACTGTAGTTTTACAAATTACAAAAACAATGACAAAATACAGCAACGTTTCGACCAACAAGGCCTTTATCAAGCAAACGAACAAACAGGAGTGACAAATTAAAATGAAACACAAATGGACGACCAAATACAAACGTATCTAAGGAAAATCTGGAATAAAAATGAATAACGAAATAAATGTAACACAAAAACACACATAAAAACTAGAAATAGAAAGGAAAAGAAACAATGAAACATCTAGTAAATATATAACTTGAATACATGCAACATATACCCATATAGATTACAAAGCAGGGGAAGAGAAAGTACTAAGAAGCATAAGAATGGAATATAACATGAATACATGCAACATATACCCATATAGATTACAAAGCATGGGAAAGTACTAAGAAGCATAAGAATGTAATACGTTGAGCCCGCGTGGTCGCAAGGTACCATACAAAGAAATCAACCGATTCTCCAGAGCAAATCGACTGCGATCATCCGAGGAACATGATCGGATGGCTGTGACCTGGACATCGTGAGCACCTAAATGGCCAGTGTCATTGAAATGGGTGGCTACATGGGTCACAGAGCATTGGCGTATGTCGCGTAAGTGTTGGGCGAATCGGTCACTGAGCCTCTTGCCTGTCTCGCCGATATAAGCCTTGTTACACCGCTTACAGATAATAGCATAGATAAGATTACGGGACTCGCATGTGAACCCATCGTCAATAAGAAACGTGCCTAAAGGAAAGATACAGTACGCGTCTGTATCACATAAGCACACGTGTTGCAACGCCGACGACCACACTGGACAGTGCCAAAATGAGTCAGGATATTGGACTTAAGGCGACTGTGTACCAACATATCCTTAAGACTTCTGTCCCGTCTGTAAGACACCAAAGGATAGTTGGGAAGACAGAACGGGTCTCAGGATCTGATCTAAGGAGAGACAGATGACGGAATAAAACATTTTTTACCAGGGAACTATGGGGATGGTAAGTTAAGATAAGTTTTACTCTGTCAGAGTTAGTAGTCCTATGCTGACTGGTAAGGGCCTGCTGGCGAGTGATTTTCTGAACTCGATGCATAGCCGAGACAAGCACCCTCTCCGGGTATAGCGCCTACGAAAGAAATCAAGCATCTCCGAGCTCTCTCAAGAAAATCATCGTCCTCACTACAAAGGCGACGAAGGCGTAAGAGCTGCGAGAATGGCAAGGAGTCACGACAAGCCCGGGGATGGGAAGAAGTATAGAGGGGAAAACTATGTGCATCAGTAGGCTTGTAATATACTGATGTATAGATAGTGGATAGGCGTAAGGTGATAGTAATGTCAAGAAAGTTGACACAAGTAGTGGAGATGTGTGAAGTAAAACGAATAGAAGGGTTGAAAACATTAATGAAATTAATGAAGCGTGACAAATCGGCTTCAGGCATATCAGTGATGCCAATACAGTCATCAATGTATCTGTGATAGACAGACGGAAGGGGCCATCATATGTAGTCCATACTAGGTGTTCAAGATAACCCATGAAAGACAAGCATAACTAGGTCCCATTTTAGTACCCATGGCAACCCACTGATCTGCTCAAAGAATTGGTCATTAAACTGAAAGGAGTTAAGAGTGAGAACTAGTTCCGCAAGACGAAGGAGAGCAGAAGTTGACACAAGTGGATTAGTTCTCCTATTGAGAAAGAACTGGAGAGCTATAAGGCCGTCAGGATGAGGTATAGAAGTGTACAATGAGCACACATCAAGGAGGAAGAGACGGTAGGTTCTCTCGGTAGCAACTCAATGGTAGAAAAGACAGACAAAGCGTGGTTTGTATCCTTCAAAAATGACCGGAGTGTGGTGACTATGGGATTAAAGATGCTATCAAGGAATTCGGAGATGTGTTCCGTAGGGCAGGAGCAAGCAGAAACGATAGGCCTACCGGGATTGTGGAGTTTATGAATTTTGGGAGCATAAACTCCACAATCCCGGAGACTATCTTTTCTGCTGCTCTGCCTACGGACACATCTCGAATTCCTGATACATCTTTAATCCATAGTCACCACACTCCGTCATTTGAAGGATACAAACCACGCTTTGTCTGTCTTTCTACCATTGAGTGCTACCGAGAACTACATCTCTTCCTCCTGATGTGTGCTCAGTCACTTCATACCTCATCTGACCATAGCTCTCAGTTCTTCTCAATAGGAGAACTAATCACTTGTGTCTTCTGCTCTCCTTCTTGGAACTATTCTCCTCTTAACTCCTTTCGTTTAATGACCAATTCTTTGAGCAGATCAGTGAGTGCCATGGGTAAAATGGGACCTGTATGCTTGTCTTTCATGGGCATCTTGAACACTAGTATGGACTACATATATGGCCTCCTCTGTCTATCACAGATACATTGATGACTGTATGGCATCCTGATATGCCTGAAGCCGATTTGTCACGCTTCATTAATTTCATGTTTTCAACCCTTCTATTCGTTTCTCTCATCTCCACTGCTGTGTCAACTTTCTTGACATTACTATACTTCGCCTATCCTATCTATACATCGTATATTCAAGCCTACTGATGCACATAGTTCTCTCTATCTTCTTCCCATCCCCGAGCTTGTCGTGACTCTTTGCCATTCTGCAGCTCTTGCGCCTTCGTCGCCTTGTAGGAGGACGATGTTTCTTGAGAAGCTCGCGTGCTGTTCTCGTAGGCCTATCCGGAGAGTCTGCGGCATGCATCGAGTTCGAAAATCCTCGCCAGAGCCTACCGTCAGCATGGACTACTCTGACGAGTAAACTATCTTAACTTACCATCCCCATATTCCTGGTAAAAATGTTTATTCCGTCATCTGTCTCTTAGATCGATCCTGAGACGTTCTGTCTTCCAACTATCCTTTGGTGTCTTACAACGGGACAGAAGTCTTAAGATATGTTGTACACAGTCGCTAAGTCAATATCCCGACTCATTTTGGCACTGTCATGTGGTCGTCGGCGTTCACACGTGATATGATACGACGCGACTGTATCTTTCCTTTAGGCACGTTTCTTATGACGATGGGTTCACATGCGATCCATTTATCTATGCTATTATCTGTAAGCGTGTAAAAGCTATATCGGCTGAGCGCGAAAGCTCGTGACCGATTCGCCCAACACTACGCGACATCGCAATGCTCGTGACCTGTAACCCATTCAATGACACTGGCCATTTGATGCTCACGTGTCCAGGTCAGCCATCGATCATGTTCTCGGATGATCGTCATTGCTCTGAAATCGGTTGTTTCTTTGGCTGCGCACGACCGCATTCTATGCTTCTGTACTTTCTCTTCCCATGCTGTAATCTATATGGTATATGTGCATGTATTCATGTTATATTCCATTCTATGCTTCTTAGTCTTTCTCTCCCTGCTTTATCTATATGGTATATGTTGCATGTATTCATATATTTACTAGATGTTTCATTGTTTTTTCCTTCTATTTCTAATTTTATGTGTGTTTTTGTGTTACATTTATTTCGTTATTCATTTTATTCAGATTTTCCTTAGATACGTTTGTATTTGGTCGTCCATTTGTTTCATTTTAATTTGTCACTCCTGTTTGTTCGTTTGCTGATAAAGCCTTGTTAATCGAACTTCTGTATTTTGTCATTGTTTGTAATTTTAAAACTACAGTACTTTGAATTACGTGTTTTTCCAATTAAAGACCAGAAATATCAGGATTTCATGGAAGAGATTGAGCGAGTTGTCCAGGATAGAGAAATATGATGAAATTACTTGCATGTCTTACATAACGTATAGCAGTACGAGAGGCATAGAGGCATATATATATATAGTTACTATAGTTATATCATGGTATTACATTACGTCAGACTTATTGATTTCATAGGACTATCATTAATGAACTTTTATGAATACTTACGTACGCTCCAACTCTTTCTTGTACAGAAAAATCTCAACAGCAATGCACTTCGTAGCACCGGCTAGGGTTGCTGATGAAATTCTGAGGATGGTAAAAATTAGTAAGAATGTTATTTCTTCATCGCCATTCAACTCAATTGAATGTTATTTCAATTTGAATTAATGATTTGTATCTGGAAAGGGATTTCCCGGTTTACTCTCATCGATGCCCAACTTTTAGAAGTTCTTCTATGTGCTCAGCTGGAACAGTGGATCTACGTTTTGTCGTCAATCTCTGATAGGATTAGGAATTAGATAGACTTCATACGGACAGCAGAAGTCACTGGAAAATTGTCCGAAAGCAACACACTTGCATCACACTTGAAAACAACTTCTTGTGTTGTGATCCAGCTCACTACTGATTATGCTACATACGCCCACTACAATCTTAATACTATAGCTAAATCTTTAAAGAACGATAACTTTCTTATCATCTTCTTGATAATCTTGTCACAAACAGTACCTACTCACATTTCTTTCCTATTCAACTTTATGTTTTATTCTTTCAATTCTCCATATCTTTGTAACCTCCAGTGAAATTCTTTATTGTTTTATTCTTAACCCTTTCATCCTTCCGAACCGATATACCGGCTCACGACATTCTTTAAGATGACGCAAAGAAAGTGTACTGGCTAATTAAGTATACATTGCGATATAAATGTCAGGAAAAAAATAAAATTACGGTATTAAAGGGTTAAAATCTCCATTAAGACAAGGGCGGTGCCGTGCTATGATACAGAGAGGCGCTGCACAGGCGGAACCATAAGGAGGCGGCATAAACAGTGAAATCAAAATACAGTTTAAACCATTCAATAATTCACAAATTTTACGCAACACTTTTCTAGGATATATTATTCCGATATTGATGTATACGATTTAGTATTCGTACATTTTGTGCAGTTTAAAAAAACCCATCACAATCGAAGATTATTTTAAAGAAAAACATTTAACAGCGGCATTTCGAAGACTTGCATCATACTGAGAAAGTATGCCGCTCGGTCCTGATTATTATTATTTATTTTTTTTTCCGATCCAGAAGCTCTCTTCGGCTCGGTGTCATGGACATCGTAACGCTTCGGTTCGGTGCCACGAACACCGTGAATCTGGGAACCTGTGGCTTTTCTGCCAGCCCGCGGAATTGAACAGCGCACACACAGAGAGCTAGTCACCCGTAGTCCAACGCGCTACGAACACGCTGGGCAGGCGGGCACGGTCCTGATTAAGACCATATCTTTGTAACCTCCAATGAACTTATGTACTGTTTTATTCAATACAAAAACTACTGACATTCATTCATATAGCAGAAAATGATCTGTATAACAACTGAAAAGAATCGTAATAGCGATAAATGAATTTAGAAAGAAAAAACAAAAGAAAGTTTGAGTTAGTAAAAACCGATACAACAATTTTAAGACAGTTGACTGTCCCTGTGGAGTGTGTTCCATGATTAGCAGGGTGGAACTACGGAGAATGGGATGCACGTGAATAACAAGAAGATAATTAGAAAATCAGTGTACAGAATCGCTGTCTTACTTTCTTTGTTTACTAAAATGAGCCTATTAAACTTGTGCCATTTAAAACCCAAAAAAGTATTTTTTAAAGAACTGAGACTGCACAGATAAATATTTATTTTACGTTAAGAATAGAAAACAAAGGGAAGGTGGGTGAGGGGAAGGGGGGTAGTATCGAAGGTGTCACGGGACTAGGACGAAATGGAGCATTCATCAGAGAATAAACAATCTCGGAATCGATATTCTTTTAAGTTTTTTTAATTAGTCCTTTCAAAAATCTTGTTTACTCAGTATCGCTGGGCTAACGATTACATGTATCGAAGTTTTCTCTCTTCTCTCCTATCTCACGTCTGGTCCTCGGCAAGAAAATGGATCGTCACCAGTGACAACGTGGCCGTATCTACATGCTCCATTTACGAGGGGTTTTTTCGTTTTTTTTTTAAATTTTAATTGATATCTGTCAAACAAGGCTGGCTTGAATGAAAATGCCAGAAATGCATAATTTCCTTGACTGACAACAAAACAACTGATGTGCCGCAACCGGTGGTATATGGGGTAAGGGGGAAGGGAGTCACATGATTGAGTGCGCGTGATAATAATCGTACGTACATGCGTGTGTGTTTGTGTGTATGTACGTGCGTTCGTGCACAAATACGAATGTGACATACAGATGATGTCTTTTCTATTTATAGCGAGGTCTTGATAGAGTATGGGGGAGAGTGAGGAGGTTGAGGAAGGGGATGTGAGACAGAGGCGTTGACGTTTCAGGGCGCATTAGAGAGCCGCCCCTGTACTTTTTATGCAAACAGGGCCTCTGAAAAAAAATGTACAATTGTCTCACAAGATGAAGTAAAAATGACATTTTCAACTTGGTTTATTTAACAATGTGTTATCTGATTAGTGATGAGTAAGGATCGTAATCACAGCGCCCCTCCCCCAGATAAATCCATCGTTGTTTCAATCTATTCTTCACTATCTTAACTCCCCTATAACGGCTGATCATACACGTTATGTGTTGATTAATCAAATGTCTTGTGCCTTTAACAAAGTGTTCATGTCTGACAGTTCCAAGTTTCACTGCCATCCACTTCACTTTAGATAAGTATGCAGATGTATAGATGTTTTCAAAGCCATCTAGACGACCTTAAGGGTCTTAAACCGAATGATTGATTTCATTGCATAGGGCTTAACCTCGCATGGTTCAGTCACTCTCCACAGAAATGGCAAACCACCTGCCGAGAGCATTGAACAGAGCACGAACTCCGTAGCTCAGGCAACAATCCTAGGGGACTCTGGAAAAAAATACACTCGTGAACAAAACGGTGCCCGTCCGGATTTGAACCCACGAACTTCGGAATGCAAGGCGAAGAATTAAACACTTAGCCAGCTACCTCCTAGACGACATGTTGCTATTATGACATTGCTGATGTCTGCACTATCCATTGACTGTCCTTCCTCGATCACTGCTGTATCCACCAGTTGATCTGCTTGCTTATTGTCTTGTTCATCAATCTGTTATATATATATCTAAACACAACAACTGGCTAAAATTGGAACAGAAAGGTGTAGATGCCCACGGGTTGAAGACAACATGCTTACCAAGAGATGATGTCCACGGGTTATAGAAAACATGTTTACCAAGAGATGATGTCCACGGGTTATAGAAAACATGTTTACCAAGAGATGATGTCCACGGGTTGAAGACAACATGCTTACCAAGAGATGATGTCCACGGGTTATAGAAAACATGCTTACCAAGAGATGATGTCCACGGGTTATAGAAAACATGCTTACCAAGAGATGATGTCCACGGGTTATAGAAAACATGTTTACCAAGAGATGATGTCCACGGGTTATAGAAAACATGCTTACCAAGAGATGATGTCCACGGGTTATAGAAAACATGTTTACCAAGAGATGATGTCCACGGGTTATAGAAAACATGCTTACCAAGAGATGATGTCCACGGGTTATAGAAAACATGTTTACCAAGAGATGATGTCCACGGGTTATAGAAAACATGTTTACCAAGAGATGATGTCCACGGGTTATAGAAAACATGTTTACCAAGAGATGATGTCCACGGGTTATAGAAAACATGCTTACCAAGAGATGATGGCCACGAAAACATGCTTACCAAGAGATGATGTCGTTAATGTACGACCCACCCTAGCTTCAACTTTATCTTGAAATGAAAGAGTTAAAAAATGTGCTCCTGCTCCATAGCATAATCGTGTCCTGGACATGGTACATATGAACATTTACAAGATATCCCATCAAGTGAACGATCTCCTCGCAGTTTTTCTGTCACACCATATAAGGTGCACTTAGTAACAAAGAACTTCACTTTCGAGGATAAACCAATTGTAACATTGTTTCTTCTTCTTCATCGATCTCTGGTCATGCGCTTAATTTACTGTGGATCACAAACTGGGAAGTCAGGTTTCCCCAAAGCTTAGTGTTTAGGTCAGCTGGGTGCGGCCATATGTTCCTTCTCGGGCCACACAGAAGAGGAAAGTCTTGCAGGATAAGCTCCGGTGTCTGTAAGCTCCGGTGTCTGTAAGCTCCGGTGTCTGTTCCGTCTGCTAACACTGGCAGAGAGCTATTTGACTTATTCCTAGTCTATATAAGTGTTTGTTGAGTCTGAAGTGTCCGGTACGTAGTCGAAATATAATGAGCTCCTCTATTCTGTTTATGTCTTTGGGGAAGTCTTATCCATAATCTTCTTCTTCTTTGCGTTCGTTCTTTACGACCAATTTTAATCACTTGTGATATGTTTGATCTTTGCCAAGAACGTGTATACGTTGCACATTGGTTTAGTAGGCCCTAAACGCATAGACTTCTACACGTGTAGGACACATGCATCCGATTTCAGCCAAACCTCCTTAGTCGCCTCTTACGACATGCATGGCAGGTAACAGTGGTTCTATTCTTTACACCTCAAATTTGGGCCCGGTAACCACTCGGGCGTTATCCATAATTATATCCAGTGTTTGTCTTCCAGTCTACTGTCGATTTTCTCTATATGAGGGTTTTGACCTCCTGAAAAGACAGGGGTTGGTAAATTTGCTCTTTGGTACTGCCCCCCTTAGCTATGGCGAAATACGTAACAACAAAGTACGGTAAAAGGAAAAGGAACCCTTTCATACCTCGTGGTATATAGGTCAATACAGTGTTAGGCCTGTATTTTTCATTGACCGTCGGCACACAATGGGTGATGTGGTCAGCATTACGCCGGCCGCCTTTACTTTCCCAGAGCATGTCTGGTACCCAGTTGAGGCTGGGTCGACCTGAGAGCCGTCGTGATCGGGAAAAATTTCACGCGTATTGCGGGAGCTGAACCCAGACCACCAGCCTTGCGAAGCGAGTTCACTAACAACTACGCTACAGCGGCTCTCACAAAGTACGGTAGTTATACAAAAACTATAACAATACACAGCAACATTTCGACCAAAAGGCCTTTATTAAAAGGTTCTCCCTAGCTAAGACATCGGCACTCTTATTGCCTGCAATGCCACAGTGAGATGAAATCCTTTCAATAGTTAGTTTCTCTGTCAAGAAGAATCGTGCTTCCCCATTCTCTTTCTCTTGGATCTAAAACATGTCAAATGTTCACCTACTCATACTTGGTAGCTGACAGAAATGATAAATTATTAAGAGACGTGCTGGTTAGTACTCCCTGAATCTGAAACAGATTATACCACCTTAGTCAGTGGGCCATGCACAGAAACACTGCGTCTAAAGTGGTGATCGTGATTTAGACACCCACAGTGTTGCCACTAAAACCACTTTTCTAGATAATAATGTTTTCTTCCAGATACATCAAGATTTTTGGTTTCACTTTATAATAATAATAAGTCTCCATCGCGTGGAATTGATGGTTTTACTACAATACGCATTGGACTGTGGGCATGAATTATTGAACTATAGGAGAGATTTACAAATAGAAATGTGAGTAAGTAGTTTTCAGAACCACTGAGGAATCATCAGAGCCAATGAATATAGTAAATAAATAGAGAGTAAACAAGGGTTAGTGTCTCGGGAAAAACAAAACAAATTGACCACACACAAGATTCGAACCACATACTTACTTCTTACTGCACCCGTTGTGTAGCCTTGCAGACGAGTGTTTCTTAGAGCATAACCAGCTATCTCTCTAAAATGGTTTCCCGGTCTACACCGCTGAGAGATGGGGATGAGTTGTGTGTTCTGGAGGTAATTAATAGGCTACTACTTTTCACCCTTTCTAAAGGAGAGGACGATCTAAGGAGACCCTGAAACGAACTTAAAAGGAACCTGAAACGAACCTGAAAGGAACCTGAAACGAAGAGACCCTGATAGGATGGTCTCTGTCTCTCACATAGAGACGAAAATAACATGGCCTGTTCTGATCAACGCTCTGCATCCATCAGGGCTGGGATCCGTTAGTCTCTGCTAATAATAATAATTCTTCTCGTACCGTTATACATTACATAGGACCTGCAAGCAATTTCTCCATACCGCTCTATCATGGGCAACTAGCTTAATCTATTCCATGGAACTGAGACCGATATTTCTTGCCTCTCTCAGCAAAGTTCGTTTCAGGGTCTCCTTAGATCGTCCTCTCTTTTAGAAGGGGTGAAAAGTAATAGCCTATCAATTACCTCCAGAACACACAACTCATCCCCATCTCTCAGCGGTGTAGACCGGGCAAACCGTTTTAGAGAGATAGCTGGTTATGCTCTGAGAAACACTCGTCTGCAAGGCAACGCAACGGGTGCCGTAAGAAGTAAGTTTGTAAGTTCGAATCTTGTGTGTGGTCAATTTGTTTTGTTTTTCCCGAGACGCTAACCCTTGTTTACTCTCTATTTATTTACTATATTCATTGGCTCTGATGATTCCTCAGTGGTTCTTGAAACTTGTTACTCCCATTTCTCTTTGTAAATCTCTCCTAATATTCAATCTCATTATAAATCAATGTGTATCCCCTTCTTTCCTATATTCATATCCATATTCATCATGAAAGGAAGGGAAAGGGCGAGGGGTGGGAGGGTGGTAGAGAGAGTCTCTCGAAATAGATTAGTGCGCGGCTCTCTTGCGGGAGACCCTTGTTCATTTCATGGTAAAGTCAACGTTTTATTTTCTGTCGGGAGCATAAAAGAAACATCATAAACTGAAAAGTTTCGCAGCGACTGCACATGGCCATGCGGCCATTAAATTCATCAGGCTTCGTCCCCCCTGTCCTACAACATCATAAACATCGTTACAACATGCAGTAACGACTTTTAATATATATATACAGGGTGTTCAAGATAATTGCAGCCCCATTGACAATTCGAAAGTTGCCAGGTACAGCATTGAGTTGTGTTTATTTACTATTTAAACCGGTTCTGACTAGCTCGTCCTACGTCACATTTGTTCGTCGCCTCTTCCCGCACTACAATTACACACCGTCACACAACCTTGACCTATACTACGTCATAACTGAACCTTCCCATTTCCATACATATATGCCAGATTAGCTCCATTCACGGGCTGCTTTTAAGTTGAACACCCTGTTTATATATATCGTCCTATATATCGTGAGATATATATATATATATATATATATATATATATATATATATATATATATATATATATATATATATATATATATCACGATATATAAGACGATCATATATATATGGAGCCGCTGTAGCGTAGTTGATAGTGAACTCGCTTCTCAAGGCTGGTGGTCTGGGTTCAACTCCCGCAATGCGCGTGGAATTTTTCCCGACCACGACGGTTCTCAGGTCGACCCAGCCTCAACTGGGTACCAGACATGCTCTGGGAAATTAAAGGCGGCCGGTGTGATGCTGACCACATCACCCATTGTGTGCCGACGGTCAATGAAAAATACAGGCCTAACACTGTATTGACCTATATACCACAAGGTATGAAAGGGTTCCTTTACTTTTTTATTTATATATATATATCCAAATATTTATTCTATGTGATTCTCAGCAAATGTTATGTTTGTCTACATCCAGCCTGTGTGTTAACGAAGCCTACAAGGGAAGTAAAGAATAGTAACATTGTGATGTACACGGCGACTGAGGTAGGTGCTCTAGTAAATGAAAAGCGTCGAAGAAATCGGATGTGCTGGCTTACCTGTAGGCGCATAACTGGCCCAACGTAAAATTGCTCTTAGTCTCAGATCACATACAAATCACAAAGAATGGTTTAACAAGTGATCGATATGGAGCGTTGGAAGAAGTTTCCTACATCTTACCACTAAACACGCAATCCTACAACTCTACTTTCTCTTTTCTTTTTTTTCCCCCTCTATACTGTGTTGTCTCACAGCGTCATGATAAGAAGAGATTTTTAGAACCGGCGTTTGTGTGAGCTACGTAAATAGTGTCTTTCATCGCCTCTGTTATCTCTGAGGTCCATCTTTTGCGTGGCCAGCCTTGCTTTGTATCCATTGTATCGTAGCAACATCGCTCTTTGAGGTCTGTCTGTTGGTAATCTGCTTACGTGGTCGAACCACTTAATTTGTTGTGTCTTGATGAAGTTTAGTACTGATGTTGTACCCACTTTTTCCTGATGTCTTTATTTCTCAACCGGTCTCTTGTTGTTACCCCCAGCATTCTGCGTAGACACTTCATCTCTGTTGTGAGTTTTCTTCTATCATTTGATGTCAGCGTCCAGGTTTGGCACTGGTAGCATAATGTGGGGAGAAAGATTGTGTTGAACATTGTTCTTTTTGTGTTCATAGTGACATGTTTGCACTTTAAAATTGGCGCCGTGTGCCTATCATTTAATTTGCTTTGTTGCATCTGTAGCTGGATTTCATTAGTTATTCTTCCGTTTGCTGACAAAAATGCTCGTTAGATATGTAAAGTTTTTGACTTCTCTAGCGAATGTCATTACTTCGGTTTTGTCGATGTTTATTCTCATATTGTATTCATTACATGTTAGCTGGAGTCTGTTAATGACTCCAGCACGTTAAAATTGCTTTAGCTTCCAGGTACTTTCTCTGCATGTTAAAATTCCATGACTATCCTTCTACAAGTCAGCTTGCCATCATCTAGGTGCATATTCTTCATAGGACGTTGCTCTCTTTGCAGCACATCTGAAATTGAATCTGTCTCTAGACAGTTCACCCACTTCGTCGATGGTCATATTCATGGTTTCTTTAATATCGTGTAGCCATCTTCTTCTAGGTCTGCCTCTGCGTCCTGGGACCCTGCCCTCTAGTATTCTTCTTTCCAAGCCATCGTGACGCTTGATGTGACCAAAGTATGTAATTTTTCTGTATACTATGTTGTTTATCAGCCAATTCGCGTTAACATTTAGTTCTTTCAGGACATCAGTGTTCTTTCTTTTTCTGTCCATGGTATTCGTAGGATCTTTCCACGTCAACTGACCACATCAAGTTAATCAATACAGATTTATACGCAAAGTTCACTGTCTGGTATATAACAAATATAAAAATGCTTAATTTATTTCGTTAATGATGTAATATGATTTTTTAGATATGATCGATAGGACACACAGTGACGAGACCGCCGGACAGCATCAACAGCCTCTGCAGCTGCCATGCTCAAATCATTAGTTACCTCCTGAATCCATCTTCTCCGTGGTCTTCTTCTGCTCCCTTTACCGGACACCTCCTTCCGTAATGGTTGTCTACAAACCCTCGAGTTTTTTTTTGGTATATGTCCAAAATACTCCATCCTCATTATATGTATACACTGTTCAGAAATCACTGGCAAACTACTGAACGTGGTGCCTAGTAGAAAAAAAACTAGTTTACTGTGGTTGATGGAGACTACCTGTAAAGGATAAGACACGATTTTTATTTCATATATATATATGTTGTAGGGAATGGCTATGCCAGAGGCATACAGCCATGTCCCCCGGGCAGAGAGCCTCATACTAGACAAGTAGATAGGATAGTTAGTAGAAACGAGATAGGTAGAGACTGTAGGGTATGCACACCAAAGCTGCACACTACGAACAGAATGGCAGCACTAGAACAAGACTAGTTTGACGTAGATTAGTTAGCACTGCTTAGCGACGTAGTGACAACAAAGAGAAACCGATATAATCACTGAACTTGGATGGTCATGTTTGTAAACACGGTCTTGGAATACCATCATTAAACATGATCTAATCACAAGAGAAGTGTTTGAGTGTGTCATTAACATCTTACACCAAGATAATTACCATCTATCTATGCTGTATCAACTACCATTAGGCGCAGCATTCGCAAATTGCTAATATCACCGCAACATTAAACAACAGAATGGAATACCCATTCTACTATATATATATATATATATATATATATATATATATATATATACATATATATATATATATATATATATATATATATATATATATATACATATGCGGCAAACACGTCACATGTTGATGACTAATTCCAGCCGACCATCCACTAAACAATGCCAACTCTCATATCATACGTGTACAATAATCCTTGGAAGAGTCAAAAAACAAACAAAACAAAAAATAAACCTAGGGTTATTCATACTTGAACGATATTTCCATTGTAATTAAATGAGTGATACGTCTTATGAGACTAATAATTTACTCCATCACGGGGTCTTTCACGACAGAACATAATCAATGCCCAGTCTTATCTCTACCAACATTGTAAGCCCTTCCAAATGTCAAATGTTGGAGATGTGATGTCTTGGTATTTTACACATCGACTGTCAAGTTCAAACAAACATCAGATACATCAACATAAATATCTCCTTCTTCAAACTAGACCAGTGTTCTGACCTACTAGTGTTCCTATCTATGATTCAATCATTCTGTTTACTACTGCATTCATCATATTTGCCTGCATCATCTTCCCCATCGCTTAGCTGTAATACATTTACGCATTTTTAATAACAAACATGTAGCGGTGGATAAGACAAATTGGGGGTGTCTCGGTGGTGTAGAGGTTGTGTGCTCGCCTCTCGTTGCAAAGGTACTCGGTTCGCTAACTCGTAGAACCATCAGGATATTTTTCTAGAGATCCCTGATCTCAGTGCGATCAGGTGTGATCGAGTTCCTAGTCATATCAGACAGAGACGATAAAATGTAGGTCCCGTCTTCAAGTTAAGTACGTAAAAGAGCCCTTGGCAGTTCAAAATCGAGAAGAGCAGGCTGGAAACCCGCTACCCGGGAAACATTCCTTAGAAAGATTTAAAAAATAAAATTCCGGCAGAATATTTTCATATGAATTACTTCGAGGACACTCGTCTGTGCTACAGAGTTCATGTACTGCCGTTGAGATCATGTGTAAGAAAGAGATTGAAGCACACATGGTTACTCACCGAAGTGCAATGATGATGGTCCTATCAATCAACCACTCAAGACAGAGAGAGATATATGGCCAGGAGGTACGGTGCTCACCCCTCGCTCCAAAAATATTCGAGATTAATTTTAAGTTTTCTTTGCGACTGGGATATTATTTCAGTGATGTCAGATCACAATGTAGATGAGATCAAGTTCCTAGCCCTATCGACGAAGGACGATAAAAAGTATGTTCCTTGTTCAAATTGATTCCGTAGAAGAACTATTGGCAGTTAATAATCGATTTTTTTTAAATAAGCTGAAAAGCAGCTGCCTATACAAAATTCATTAAAAATTGAAAAAAACATTCTTAAAAATTCCCACCATTTCAAAAACTACATTAAGACTCTCATTAGTGCTAGAGTTCGTAGACTGTCACTGTGTTCTTCCTCTGTAAAAAAATGAGATCGGTAAACGCATAATTATTAGTCGAAGTGAAATAATGATCATCCTATCAATCAATCAATCGATCAACTAATCTAGTGATAATCAGTTCGTACCATGTGACGTCATTATGTGTAGTTCATGAATAGTATTGAAACCCAAAATTGTGTCCCTTGGTATATGGAGAAATTGCTCTACGTGACGTAAGAAGGTCATCGTCATCATCATCATGCTGTGCCGGCTGGAGTAGGCGAACATGGATCTCCACAAATCTCTGGTGTTTGCTATCATCTCAGATGTTGACGCTATTCCGTGTTATGAAGTCGGCATGTACAAAATGTTCTTTCTGTTATCCTCTTTCTCGTCTCATCTCGATTTTACGGGTTGTCACAATGTGTTCTAAGCCTCCCCTTTTCATTACAAGTCCGAAAAATGATGATTGACTATTTCTTATATTGGTAATAAGATTTCTCTGTGTCTTGGCCCTACGTATGAAGGTATGAAAGAGAAATACACATAGAAGTACAGTCGTGGCTTTTTTAAAATTAATTCTTATCATATGTATACACTGTAACAATATCAATGGTGCCAAACCTGGACCCTGACATCAAACGAAAGAAGAAAACTAGTCACAACAGAGATGACATGTCTACGCAGAATGCTGGGGGTAACAAGAAGAGACTGGTTGAGAAATGAAGACATCAGGAAAAAAATTAACATCAGTACTGAACTTCATCAAGAAACAGAAAATTAAATTATTCGGCCACATGTTGGTAAGCAGATTACCAACAGACAGTGCGCCTCAAAGAGCATTGTTACTCCAATACAGTGGATACATAGCAAAAGATCGTAAACGCAAAAGGTGGACCTCAGAGATAACAAAGGCGGCGGGAAACAACAGTTTATGAAGCGCACATAAAAACCCGTTCTAGAAATCTCTTCTCATCCTGACGCTGTGAAGTGAAACAGGTTGAGAGAAAATACAACAAGACAGAATGTAACCATATCATGCAGTTGTATTTGTCTTATTTACCTCTGAAGTCGAAATAAGTCTCGCCTGAATGGTGAGAGACACTGAGACACTGGTGTTAACCCTTTAGCTGCTAAGGACGTATATATACGTTTTCCCATTCACTTCTAAAGACGCATTAACACGTCTATTATTATATCTCCTCTGTGGGGTAAAGAGGTGTTAACACGTTATACATTGCTAATGTCACTGCTATAGGCGTACATTCACGTTTGTGACCTAGAAACAAAGAGTAGCTATTTTTAGCTAAGCCCTCAGAAAGTATGTAGCAGCGAAAGTTAAGGAGAGCAAGATGTCACGCAAAAATCTGTCAACCGTTCCATATTAGGTACCATGAATACGCCTGAATTTACAGGGCACGAACCAAACAAATGTCTTATCTTTAATTATGATCTTCTAGCATAGATTTGAGCACACATCAACTAGATTCATATGTTCATTCATGGGCCGCTTTGACTACTCTTCTTCAGGGAAGCTCTATGACTAAGTAGTTAAGCCAGTGTCTTGCGCTCCAAAGGTCGTGAGTTCGAATCCAGACAGCGACATTATGTTCATAAGTGCATTTGTTTCAGAGCAATTTAAGATCGTGACAAAAACTACGGAGCTCGAGCTTTGTGCAAATATCTAGGTTGGTAACTTAAAGAGGGATTTCTGTAGAGAGGGACCGAGATATATGGGGTAAAACAGGGTGCAATGAAGTCAATCTCTTGGCTTTAGACCCGTTTAGACTCTTCTTCAACTTTTCCAGCATATCTTCTTCTTTGCGTTCGTTCTTTACGAACAATTGTAATCACTCTTTGTGATATGCTTGATCTTTGCCAAGAACGTGTATATACGTTGCACATTGGTTTGGTAGGCCCCTACACGCATAGACTTCTACACGTTTAGGACACATGCATCCGATTTCAGCCAAACCTCCTTAGTCGCCTCTTACGACATGCGTGGCAGGTAACAGTGGTTCTATTCTTTACACCCCAAATGTGGGCCCCGGTAACCACTCGGCGTTTCAAGCATATGATGTTCATTGCTGCCTATATTACGCTCCTCCATTCAGCTTTGTTCTTATCTTTCTATTGCTATAAGTGTTCTCTCCTTATATTTCGACGTCCACTTCAATGTTATCTCTATCCATTGTTTTCTTGGTGGTCTCTTTCATTTCATCTGCTTATTGTATAAGCAATGTTATGCGCTATGTTGTCTTACTCTCTTCC
The DNA here is from genome assembly GCA_020796225.1 of Arion vulgaris. NCBI lineage: Eukaryota > Metazoa > Mollusca > Gastropoda > Stylommatophora > Arionidae > Arion > Arion vulgaris. Next base: position 28,343,332 of record CM036769.1, read on the forward strand.
TCTCTGTCTCTCGCTCCTGCCCTTTTAACCCCGATTGAGGTATAAGCCCTCAACCACAGCCAATTCTAAACTCATACGAGCAGGGACTCAGGGAAAATTCTAGGAAATAGGACCACAACCGTCGCGTGACCTCGCATTCCAGTATTGTTGTATATAGATGAATACATTTTAAAATTAACACAACATGCTAAATCAAGGTTATATTATGTAACAAGTTCAGTTTCACAATAAGGAATATCAGTATTATTAATAGTTTTCCATCAATAAATAACCATAGACTCATAGAATTGAGTAAAATAGCAAAAAAGCTTGCTGTGTTCTATTAAACATATATAAAATCCAGCCCCCAATTCAAAATAGGTCAGGGTTTCCCCGGTCAGTTATGAGGCTAAACAATAGAGTTGGATGTGCCTCAACCAACTCATGTCAAGTCTTCCTATCTCTTGCTATCTCTTGCAGCTCTCTCCAGCCTTTCGGTATATTGTTGATCTCTTTTTTCCAAATCTCGTCTTCGTGTATTTCTAGGCATCACGCTCTTCCGCTGTCCCTCTGGGTTCCATGAAGGTTTCCTTCTTGTTACATTGCTCTCGATTTTTTTCAAAGTCTGCCCTTTCCAGCGTCAGCATACTCTACTATTTGTTACTTTGTTTCTTTTTCTTTTTTTCAGCACTAATTTTACCCGCTTCTCTCTCTCTCTCTCTCTGCTGTCTCTTGTCTCTCTCTCTCTCGTCTAAGAGCTCTTTCATATGCTTTGGTATAAATTAAGGAATTGTGTGGCATTTGAAATGAAACAAAACCTGAAGAGAAATATGAAAAGTGTGGAAATCGATATCTATGAAAATTCAATTTCTCTGTCAATGAGTGCAGTCGAACGAGGTCTATACACAGAACTGAAATGAGCACGATTCAAGGTTGTATTTGTGCATTAGTCGCATTGGAAATAATTGTGTTCGCACAAAGCCACCAATAGCTGCTCGCTCACGTCCTGGGGTTCGACCTCAACGAGTGTTGTCGAGTGTTCCTCTTTTCAATTTTTGGAGGGACATCGAATTATATCGCTGATTGTACGCAAATATTGTCTCAATTCAGACAGCGTTCCTGTTTACTTCATGCACACTAAAATTATATTATTAATCATTTTAAAGTTGAAAATTCTTTTTATTTCCTTTCAAATTCTACGGCAGACAAAATATTTTTATTTAAAAAATGGAGTTGGTTTGAAAATCGACACATAATATTTGTAGAAAAAAACCAATATGTAAAATATTATGAGCGCCGTCGATTCCCCAGTTCTCCCCTCAAACAACAATGAGTACACGGACTTTCTGAGTCTTTACGGGTTTAGGAAAATTTCAAAATCTTTATAAGAGCGACTGTGTAGGTGCTTTGTAGTTGATAATTTTAGCTATATGAAATGGGTAGAATGTCTAGTTATCCATATCATTTTTGGTCAATCTAACAATATAAAATCAAAGCGCTATTTAACACACTACGTCTTTTTTCTTTGTTCCGGCGTAGGTGATCATGTCTCTCCACAACTCTCTCTTTCCTTGGTGCGGTTAGTCAGTTCTGACGTCAAACTTTTGTCGAACCAGGATGTAGGACCATCCAACATCTTCTCCCTCTGTCTTCCACGATCTCTCCTTCCTTGGATTTTAACTGCTATCACCAAATGTTCTAAACTTCCTCTTCGCAGGATATGCCAGAAGAACCTTGATTGCATGATTCCGATTTTTTTAACAAGGTTTCTTAGTGTGCAGGCCTGTTTTAAAACCTCATCATTAAATTTCTTCGCTGTCCGTGGAATTTTCAGCATTCTACTGTAAAACTACATCTATGTGGCTTCCAATGGTCTTATTGATTGTTTGTACATTGTCCATGATTCGCTGCCCTACATACGTATTTGCATATATAATAATAATAATAATTCCTCTCGTACCGTTAAACGTTACATAGGGCCTGCAAGTAATTTATCCATACCGCTCTATCTTGGGCAACTCGCTCAATCTTCTCCATGGAACTGAGACCGATATTTCCTGCCTCTCTCAGCAAAGTTCGTTTCAGGGTCTCTTTAGGTCGACCTCTCTTTCTTGAACCCTTTACATCCCACTTCAATGCCTGCTTTGATATTCGTTGATCATTTCTCCTCAAGGTGTGCACAACATATCTCCATCTTCTCTTTCTTATAACAGTTGTCACTAGTGGTTGACCAGACATGTCTCTGATTTGATCCCTTCTGAATTCATTCCATTTTATATTCATTATTTTTCGCAGACATCTATTTTCAAATGCATTCGACTTGCTTTCTATATCTTTAGTCATTTTCCAACTCTCGCTGGCATATGTTAGGATTGATACAACATTGGAATTGAAAATTCGTAATTTAGTTTTAATACTATATAACTTGCAGCTCCATATTTTATTTAGACTTTTAAAAGCTGATGATCTGCATATATACAGACCCATAAAGCAGTTAGTAGCGAAGACTAACAGTTTAACAATGAAATCTTTTCGTAGTGCTGTGTATGTGGTCATCCAGAGCCAACTAGAAACTTATGTGCATTCGGACTCGTGTAAGAATTATGGGAAATCAGATGCACAACTACACCACATGACCTCGCATTCCAATATTGATGTATGTAGACGAATTCATTTTAAAATCAACACAAAATACTAAATCGAAGTTATATTATGCAACAAGTTATGTTTAACAATAAGCAATATCAATATTATGAATATTTTTCACCCAATAAATAACCATAGACTCACAGAATTGAGAAAAATTGCAAAAAGCTTGCAGTGTTCTATCAAACATCTGTAATTTTCAGCCACCTTTTCTGATCTAGGTCAGGGAATCCCCGGTCAGTGGTCTGGCCTAGTTACATAGAGTTGGCTGTGGGTCATCCTTCGCTGAGGGTCCCCATTACTTGACCTAGACTACGTATCTCAACATGCCTAGTTCTCTGTCACACTGTCTGCTTCTGCTTCGTCTTCCCTCCAGGGTACAATGAATGGCAGTTCTTGTGATGGTATTTTGATGACTTCTATGTACGTGTTCTATCCAGTCACGATGTTTATCTTTTAACAATGTCGGAACAAGGAGCTTTCTTGTAAGAACCCCATGGTAAGCAACGGAAGCAATGAGTACGATCAATAAATAGATAGTGTACAAGTATTATGGTAGCGTCTGTGGCTTATGAGATAGTGACGTCTATTAACCCCGACGTTCTGAGTTCGAATCACGCTGCAGACAATTTGGCTGAAAATTGTTTCGCGTAGATTTTTACAAAAGGACGATGGCACCTCCCGTTCAGAAAGCAATGGCAAACTACTGAACGTAATAATGTCTAGAAAAATCACAAACAGCGTTACAAAGCTGGGGTTAATTAGCAAAGTCCTGTAAAGGATATACAATTAACTTGATACAAGTATGATGAGCTTCTGAAAAAAAGAACAAATCACCAAACACAGGATTCGAACCATTTACCCTTATTTCTCCCGGACCCATTGCCCTAGCCTAGCAATACGAGCGTTCTTACGAACACAACCAGCCAGCCATTTTGTTTACAGTGTACATTTCCTCATGATTGCACCTGTGACAGTTAGTGGATGATGGTTCTGTTCGGCCAAAACATTGAGATAAAAGTTTTCAGGCAAGATACATGTTCTTCTTCTTCCTCCTCGTTCGTTCTCATACTCACGATGGTTACAACAGGATGCAGTGTGGAGAACGGATTGCATTGTGTCAACAGTTTTCAGCGTGAGCTTCGTTCCGACCGTAGCCTCCTGCAACATAAAGCCGACTAGCTCAGACGGGAAACCAAAACTCCTGTTTAATAGGGACTGGTTTTTATAAGTGTTTGATAGAACACTGTAAGGTTTTCTGCAATTTTGCTCAATTCTACGAGTCCGTGGTTATTTATTGATGAAAAATTTTAATAATATTGATATTCCTTAATGTTAAACTTAATGTGTAACATAATATAACCTTGATTTATAAAATAAGTGTGTCTTTATCTAACAATACTGGAATGCTAGGTCACGCGTTGTGGTCAGATTTTCTATAATTTTTACCTGAGCCTGCCGGTCTAATGTTATAGGAGGCCACGGTCCAACACATTAGAATTCAGTATGGCCTTTTTTAATATCAGGTTAACTTCTTCCTCTACGATCTCCACAACTTTAGCCAGGTGTCTTGGCAGTCGTTTGTTTTCAGGGCCGCCACGGGAAGTCGGAGTTGAGTCATGGCCAGATGTGTTGTTACGTTGAACCTGACGCTAGCCACAGCCAACTCTAACTTTATAAGTTTATAGTTCGCTCTGCGCTAGCGGTCAGCTATGAGTCACTGACTATTACAAGTACATGCAGCGTGTGTGTAATCCCCAAACGAGAACGGAACGTCTGGCCCCGCAGGTTATATGAAATTCTGAGTCTGGACACAGCCACAGCCAGGCTCTAGCTACAGCCAGGCTCTAGCACAGGCCAGACAACTGGCCGGGTATTCCCTGACCTAGATAAGAAAAGGAATCTGGAAATTACAGATGTTTGATAGAACGCTGCACGCTTTTTTGCAATTTTACTCAATTCTGTGAATCTATGGCTATTTATTGGTGAACAATATTTATAATATTGATATTCCTTATTGTTAAACTTAACGTGTTGCATAATATGACTTCGAGTTAGCATTTTGTGTTGATTTTAAAATGAATTCGTCTATATACACCAATACTGGAATGGGAGGTCAAGTGGTGTAGTTGGGGTCTGATCGTCCGAAGGCCCATACGTTTATAGTTGGCTCTGGTCTAGATCAGCGGTTTCCCATACTTTCCATTACCACTGACCCCGTTTTAAATACATTTGCTGCTGCGTACCCAAAAGTTTCTATATATGAAAAAGGACAGGAATTAATTATCTTTGTGTTACAATAGTAAACAATGTTTTTAGACTGAGAGAAACTTCAAATGATCTTTCGTTTTTTCCTGTCAGGCATTTAGACTCCGGTCTGATCCGGGTCCTTTGATTTCGCAGCGTAACTAGTTTACCATTGTTTTTATACACGTTTTTAAAATTTATTTCTCTGTTTGAAATGTCAAAGATCATATTTCTTCAAGCGCTTGAGGACCCCCTGTGAGTACCTAGCGGACCCCAGCTTGAGGACCTCCTGTGAGTACCTAGCGGACCCCAGCTTGAGGACCCCCTGTGAGTACCTAGCGGACCCCAGCTTGAGGACCTCCTGTGAGTACCTAGCGGACCCCAGCTTGAGGACCTCCTGTGAGTACCTAGCGGACCCCAGCTTGAGGACCTCCTGTGAGTACCTAGCGGACCCCAGCTTGAGGACCTCCTGTGAGTACCTAGCGGACCCCAGCTTGAGGACCTCCTGTGAGTACCTAGCGGAACTCTGGACATCAGTTTGAGAAACGTTGGTATATATATTTTCTTGTATGTTGCTATACATCACTCAGATCCATACACAAGTAATGAACTCAAGTACGCAGCTTCAATATATATTTTATTTAGCTCTTGTGGTACAATGGAATTCCACAGGCTGTTCCTGTGTATACTATCATATGCTTTTCTGAGAGCAGAGATTTTCAGGACTAACGCCAAGTTCCTGAAGTAACAAGCTACTTGATGATGATGATGATTACATCTAATATCGTGAAATATATTAACAAGCGGTCTTCAAGCCACACCAGAAGGAGATGCAGAAACCAACTGGTGCTACCTTCTTGTCGCCATCTACAACTCAGTTAAATCCACCTTTAGCATTTCTCAGAGACACACCCCTGATTGATTTGCTACAAATATAGCATAGCTTGAACCAGATATAGTAACAAAACAAACAGCCTACAGAATAACAAAAAGAATCTCAGTGACAAGTCACTTCTTGCACTACTGATATCTGCAAGAAATCGTTGCACAAAAACAGCCAGGTTGTAAGGAAATGACTTCTAGCAGGAAGTGATTAAACATTTCACTCAGCATCAATGTTTTAACCTCTAGACGTATTGATATTGCAGTGTATACGTAATTAGCTATTATACTCGCCCGTGTGTTGCCGGGATCAACAAGGGGAGCAAGGAATAGTAACAATGCGACCTACAAGACACGTCGTAATAGGCGACTGATGTATGGGGACTAGGGAAGATACCCTAGTAAATAAATAGCGTCGCAGAAATCGGATACACTGGTCTCCTTGTAGGAACATAACTGGTACAATCGCTCTTAGACTCGGATCACATACAGATCACAAAGAGTGGTTTAACAAGTGGTCGATATGGAGCGTTCGAAGAAGAGGAAGCCGATATACTGGCTTTGTGTCACCGTAACAATTTCTACCAGCTAGTATATCGTCTCGGAAGGGCGAATGAGTTAAGTGAACAGTCTCTTCTGGTCAAACTGCATGAAATATTATATTTATTGTGGAAGGAGAAAGAAGTACCTCAGGAAGTACCTGCGAGGTGCAGGTAGTATCACATTATACAAAAATAAAGGTGATCGTGGATTGTTTGATTGATTGAACTATCATCATTGCACTTCGGTCAGTAACCATGTGTGCCCTGATCTCTTTCTTACACAAGTAGATCTCAGCCGCAGTATAAATGTCTACTTTCTCTCCGGTCAAATTTTGAAATAAATATCTACTTTCTGTCTGGTCAAGTTTTGAAATAAATGTCTACTTTCTGTCTGGTCAAGTTTTGAAATAAATGTCTACTTTCTGTCCGGTCAATTTTTGAAATAAATGTCTACTTTATGTCTGGTCAAGTTTTGAAATAAATGTATAATTTCTGTCTGGTCAAGTTTTGAAATAAATGTCTACTTTCTGTCTGGTCAAGTTTTGAAAAAAATGTCTACTTTCTGCAAGGTCAAGTTTCTAAAAAAAAGTCTACTTTATGTCGGGTCAAGTTTTGAAATAAATGTATAATTTCTGTCTGGTCAAGTTTTGAAATAAATGTCTACTTTCTGTCCGGTCAATTTTTGAAATAAATGTCTACTTTATGTCTGGTCAAGTTTTGAAATAAATGTCTACTTTCTGCCAGGTCATGTTTCTAAATAAATGTCTACTTTCTGCCAGGTCAAGTTTCTAAATGTCTACTTTCTGTCTGGTCAAGTTTTGAAATAAATGTATACTTTCTGTCTGATGAAGTTTTGAAATAAATGTCTACTTTATGTCTGGTCAAGTTTTGAAATAAATGTCTACTTTCTGCCAGGTCAAGTTTCTAAATGTCTACTTTCTGTCTGGTCAAGTTTTGAAATAAATGTCTACTTTCTGTCTGATCAAGTTTTGAAATAAATGTCTACTTTCTGTCTGATCAAGTTTTGAAATAAATGTCTACTTTCTGCCAGGTCAAGTTTCTAAATAAATGTCTACTTTCTGCCTGTCGTTACTGCATGTAGTAACGCTTTTTAGAGCGGTATATGACAGGAAGAACGAGAGCTTTGAGAAATCTAATGGCCGCATGGCTCGTGCAGTCGCCGCTAAACTGTTCAGGTTATGATTTTTTTGTATGCCCCCAACAGAAAAAAATCACTGGCATTACCGTGAGTTGAACACGGGTCTCCGGTATGGCAACCGCGCTCTAATCTATTCAGCCAGACGCTCCTCTCCAGTTTCTAAATAAATGAATTTTCTATACTTATTTAATCCATTTTGAAACTTCTAATATTCCCAACAACAACAACAACACAAGTATTTTGTAATATCAAGTGAAATGAATGCTTTTTATATCAACGATCGCCCATTCAATTTGTAATCAGTAAATGGCCGAACTCACTTCATGGACGAATACAACTAAACAAAAAATACAAAACATGAAACAGAAATATTATATGAATCCGCAATATAAAAAAAAATTACATCTTTCTAGTGAAACAAATAAAATCATTTTTAACAACTTCACAAAAGTACTCACAATTTAATTATTATTTTTGCCCCCAATCAATCGTCCTTAAATAGATCGATGACGACAGGGTATTTTTTCTCCTCCATCCCCGTTAATGCATTTAATATGACATATTCAAAACGAATTTTTAAAACACTTAAAGGTATGTGCACTCATAAGGGGTTTCCTAATTAAATTAGAGACATTGAAAGAGGCTGTCAGTATTTTTCCTACTTTGCATAAATCATTATATGTGTTTCTGCATTTCATGACAACTTTTATATTATCCAACGGGGTTTTTTTTTGCGTTTGGTTTTTTTTTTTACAATTATGAGCAATGGAAAAGTAATTGAAGAAGAATAATTCTGGTGAAAAAGTAAAGGATTTGGAAGAGTTTGTATAAAGGAATGGGGGAGGGAGGGGATAGACGGAAAGAGGTGAGTAATGTCATTGGGAAATAATGGGGGTCATGAGAAAGGGTAGATGGTTAAGTAAGGAAAGAGTTATGATATGGTTATGAATATAGGAAAGTGGAAGAATGGATTCGATGTGAGTTGTGAGGATGGTACAAACACAAGAAGGAAACACAGTGGTGATGGAAGACGACTGAGAGATGGAGAAATATAAAGAAATATAAGAATAAGATGAGGAGATAGAGATGAAGGCTGGAAAAACAAAAGGGATAGAGATGAAGGCTGGAAAAACAAAATGATAGAGGCTGGAAAAGCAAAAAGGATAGAGAGGATGGCTGTAGGACAAAAGACAACGTACATACCACTATGCAACGTTTCACAGCACAAGCAGGACACAAGAAAACTAAACATACCTCCACTATGCAACGCTTCACAGCACAAGCAGGACACAAGAAAACTAAACATACCTCCTTTCTGCAACACTTCATTGCACAGGTAGTACAACAAAAGAAAACTAAACATACCTTCTCTCTGCAACACTTCATTGTACAGGTAGTACAATAAAATAAAACTAAACATACCTCCTCTCTGCAACACTTCATTGTACAGGTAGTACAACAAAATAAAACTAAACATACCTCCTCTCTGCAACACTTCATTGCACAGGTAGTACGACACAAGAAATCTACAAAGCAACGCTTCACGGCACAAGAAGTAGGACAAAAGAAGAAAGAAGAGAAATGACTCTTGCTGCAGAGTAGGAGTCAATCTCTGAAAACACACTGGTCAAGATGTTGCTTCACATCCCCGAGGGGCGTATAGATTACAGATTGGTCTGATTAACGAATCAAGTAACGACATAATCTCCGATGTGATGAAGCCTGCTGGACACCTAGACAAGTCTGCTGAGAGAGAACCAACCATTGCATCTGATGCTCGTCTTGGAGATTACAAGAGACTCGGTGTACTGTTCTCTCTAGAGAAGATGACTACCTATCTCTTGGCATTGCATCTTTCACAACATCGAGCTGCAAGACTGTCCTCTCCTGGGTGAGCTGAGAAGCAACATGTGGCCACACCCGGTCGACCTGAAAACTAAGCTTTGGGGAAGCCTGACAGACTTGAAGCTGACTGCCCAGTGTGGTCCACAGTAAATTAAGCGCATGACCAGAGATCGCTAAAGAAGAAGAATTTGAGATCTGTCAAATTCAACCAAAGTACATGTATCAAGCTAAGGATACGGAATAACAATGAAGTTTAGTGTAGTTAGAGATTTATCATATGACGTTGGAGTAGCGTCTGGCGGAATTGGTTAGAGCGCGGCTACCATGCAGGAGACCTGTGTTCAATTCACGGTAAGGGCAATCATGTCTTTTTTGTTGTGGGCATAAAATAAAAATCATAACCTGAACAGCTTCGCGGCGACTGGACTAGCCAAGCGACCATTAAATTACTCAGGCTCTCGTCCCACCTGTTCTATACCGTAACGACAGTTGTCAGTGATGTTTAGTGTATAGAAACAAAGTCTTCATTCCATTTGTTCTGTATTCTTTGCTTGATAAAGACCTTTTGATCAAAATGTCACTGCATCTTGTTTTTTGTACTTTCTTTAACTATATTATTTCGTTTTTATTTGTTTCAATCTTTTCTGATCAAAATGTTTATATGATTCCCTTAAGATAATCATTTTGAAAGATTTCTAATTTATGTCAAATACCACCATGTTGAAATATGTCCATAAGAAACATCTGTCCTTTTTGATAGGATGAAGAATAATTGCAAGAAGTCTGAATCATCATGGAACAGTTAGTGCAGACGTATACTCCTTCGGGGACAAGAAACTATTAAACAAACATGAAGGTTATTGTGAAATAATAAATAAGAGCTGGATGAATAGGATCACCAAAAATTCAGTAAGAAAGGACGAAGACAAAAGAAGAGAAAGTCAGAGAGAATTGTGAGAGAGAATGCATGAGAATAGGATGAATACGGAATAGGATGAATACGGTAAAGGTAATATGGAAATAAATAGCAGCTATTTGTTGTCTGTCTCGAACCCCCAGGAATTATGGGTTTTCACCCTGTTTCCTATATTCCAGCGGGGTAGAGTAAAAAGCAGTAAGAAATAATGATGATGACGCAGAAGACAAGAAAATAGAAGAGTATGAAAGAATGAGAAGGTTTTAAAAAAGTATATTGTATGTACAAGTAAAGTAAAAAAAAATGTGATTAAATGGTAAAATATGGACAAAATAATGTTAAAAAGTACAAGAAAAATGTATTGAGATTAGGAAGACAAATGAAAAGAGAACGTTAGAGAAGGAAGTATATATATATATAACCAATACGAAGAAACAATATGGGGAGTATCGTGGGAATAAAAAGGCATACAGAAGCTTAGACACAAATGCAAAATTATTTCTCTTTCGAATGCATTTTTAAATTATATCGTTTCATATTAATTCAGGTTCATGTGAGGAAATTGCAAATTACAGTTTGGTTCAATCCTCTTTTCCTGGCATAAGTTGGCATCGCCATTATTACTTGAATTAAAACTATTGATTCAGCGAGCAATGCTACCTTTTTGGAACTGGCGATCAATTATACAATGAAAATAATTTCATTTTGTCATTCTCAGAGACGGTTTGAGATGGGTTTTTCTTCTTCTTTCAAATATTATGTTCGTTGTTCATCTGGATTTATTGTGGGTTCGTTGAGTGTATAGATTCCTTGAAATTGTGTGTGGTTGAAGAGGAAAGGACGGTGGGTATGTGAATGTATAGATGAATACACGATGTAGAGACATGAGATAAGGGAGATAAGAGAAATTATGATGCTGTTTAATAACATTTCTTCCCAGAACGAATATTTACAAAAGCACATATACACACATGCACACAAAAAGGTGAAGTTATTGAATTTCATAACAAGAATTCAACGGAAAGGGTCATAATTTCGACAAACAGCAGGAGAGCAATCAATATCCGGCGTAATAATGATGGCGCATGTGATGTACCACAAAATAGAAAAGACAAAAAAAAGAAACAGTGAGATCTGCTAGAACCACAGTCTAAGAATAAATGAGTTTTGGATTACGTAAAGTAGTTGCTTTAAAAAAATTATAATTTCCTGTAGCATTTTTAGACCTTATGGTAATGAAGTACTTGTCATTTCACATTTCTAAACCCATGTGTGCAGGAGGTAGGGGTTCGATTCATTTTCTCACGCGTGGAACGTCAAGTGTTGGATTGAGCTCACAACCCTGTGTTCGAGTCGATAGGCAAAAGTTTATGTTTTAAGCTAATCAAGTAGTTGATAGGGAAATGTAATAATAATTCAATTACGAAAATGTCGTGGCTACAAGAATAAAAAAAGTCTTGTGTAAAAATGTACAATATGGAGAAGAAATATAACTTGCTTTTAAAACTAAACAACCGAAGCTTGAATAATAATAATAATAATTCCTCTCGTACCGTTGTACGTTACATAGGGCCTGCAAGTAATGTATTCATACCGCTCTATACTGGGCAACTAGCTAAATCTATGGTACTGCGACCAATATTTCTTGCCTCTCTCAGCAAAGTTCGTTTCAGGGTCTCCTTAGGTTGTATTCTCTTTCTTCAACCCTTTGCACGCCACTTCAATGCCTGCTTTGATATTCTTTGATCATTTCTTCTCAATGTGTGTCCAACATATCTCCATCATCTCCTGCTTGAAGTTTAAATACAGATACAATATTCTTGGAGGAGAGCGGCGATAGCGTAGTGGTTAGTTCACTCGTCTCTCAAATGCGTTGTCTGGATTCATTTCCATAGTCGGGGCGGAATGTGTTTTTCAATTGTAACGGCTATCAGATCGACATAGCTTCAATTGGACTCCAGAAAAGTAAAAGCGGATGACGTGACCAAATACCCCCTTCCCCGCCACAACCGTATTCTCTAATAGACATAAATGTATATCAGAGTCGCCCATGTGGTGCCGGAGCCCGCGAGGAAGCAAAGAATAGTACCACTGCAACATACAAGGCATGTCGTAAGAGGCGACTGATGTAGGACCCAGGAAGCAACCTGATAAATAAAACGCATCGCAGAAATCAATCTGCTGGGCTACATGTAGGCATACAACTGGCAAAACGAACAATCGATCTTAGGCTCAGATCACATACAAATCACACAGAGTGGTTAACAAGTCGTTGATATGTAGCGTTCAAAGAAGTGTATCAGAGTGCTTTCAAATAAACACAGGCATTAGACATAACTTAGAAATCTTTCCACGTAAATATCTTAGGAGAATCCTATAAATATGCTGATCATAAAAACTGGAACAAATAAAAATGAAGTAAAATAGTTCTACAAAGTGCAAAAACATACAGCGACGTTTCGACCAAATGGCTTTAATCAAGCAAATAAAACAGAACAAACGGAATGAACATGATGTTTCTATACATTAAACATCACAGACACAGACGATACATCCTGATTGTCTATTGTCTTTCCCCAGGTCAATGATGGAATTGGTTGTCCACTCTTGCCGTTAAGTGTAGGGGTGGGAGCTTTAATTTGTGTTCCAGGTCTAAGATGGGTCGCCCTTGTTGTGTTGTATCCTTGTTTATTGTTTATTTAGTGTGGACTTGATATTGTCTGTTCATCTTTTCTTGGTCTTCCCTTGGCTCTAGTACCTGATCTATTTTTATTGTATGTTGTTATTGGTGGTTATTTGTATCTCATTCTTATTAAATGTCCAAACCCCTGTCTTTGTTGTCATTCAATGTATTCAGTGCATGAAGTTATGCCCACTCTGTTATGCCCCCACTGCTTTCCTCAAGCATTTCATTTCACACGTGGTGAGCTTTATGTAGTGTGTTGCTGTCAGACACCAATTTGGCACTGATAACAAAGTGTTGGTAGAAAAATACTTTTTAATCATCTGTCTTTTCACTTCCATCTTGATCTTTGGGTGTTGTAGTAATGGTGCCAGCTGGCAGGTCACTGCATTTGCTTTTTGGGATCTTGTCTCTATTTCTCTATCGAGTTTTCCGTTCTCTGTGAAAATACTGCCTAAATATTTGGATTCACAAATCCCTAACTGCTTTAAAATCCATGTGTTCTGTATTCTGACTGCAAACCTGACTTTACCAATCCTAAAATCTTTGGTTCTCCATATTTGCTAATACAGGGTGTTCAACTTAAAAGCAGCCCCATTGATAAATAGAAATTTGCCAGGTACGCATTGCATCTCAGTCTATTTACTATTTAAACCGGTTCTGACTAACTTGTCCTACGTCACATTTGTTCATCGCCCCTTCCGCACTACAATTACACACCATCACACAATCTTGACCTATACTACGTCATAACTGAACCTTCTCATTTCCATACATATGTGCCAGATTAGCTCCATTCATGGGCTGCTTTTAAGTTGAACACCCTGTATAACTGCCCAATAATGAGAGCATACAAAATGAAAATATGTATAGAGGCCTAATATATTGGCACCTTAGGTCTTACATTATTGACAGGATGTTTGTGTAGATGATAATTTGCTTCTTGGACACATCATCATCATCATCATCAATTAGCTAGTCCGTAGCAGAACTTTGCCACTTTAACAGTCCTTCAGAATTTCTTTCTGTCATAGACCAGATATCCCACCTCTGCAGCCGTCACGTTCAAATCAGTTACATTCTGAATCCATCTTCTCCGTGATCTTCCTCTTTACCAGGATGCCTCTTTCCATAATGGTATTCTCGAACAATTTTAGTATTTTTCTATGACAAAAGTATTTCAATTTTTTCAATACATATACATATGTCTACTATTCTACTGATACATACAGTGCCAGATATACATAGAATTGTTGTGTCAATCTCGAATATGGAATAGCTGTTGGACTGATACATACAGTGCCAGTACCACAGATACATAGAATTGCTGTATTAATATTGAATCTGTAGAATTGATGATGGTGTCTAAATATGTTGTGTCATGTGCATAGCCAGACAAGCATGACCTGTTTCCATTTGAAAAATTAATGACTGACAACATTTTCTTTATTTGATTTGGGTGGGTATGTTACCATTATAATTTACATGTGGCTTTGATGGTTATTCCCATTACTTATATGTTGTTACTATGTCATTTTGTTACAATATCTTCTGTTGTGATTTTGGTTGTAGTTGCATTTCTTGAAATGTTGTACCTCCATTTACTGAGGTCGTTGTAATTTCTGACTTTCAGTCGAAGCTTCGGAAAAACCAGAATGGCAGGTTGCGGTATGAATGGATGTCATCTATAGAGGTTGGAAACCTTCAAAGACTCAAATAAATCTACTGTCCTGGCCATGAGGGTGTTCATGGCAAAGGGGGGTTGGACAGGTTTACATCAAAAGCATTGATCGTTGGGGAGTTTATGGTGGATAATAGGGATGTTCTTTGGTCTCTTGACAAACTACAATTGGATGTGTGCTCAAATTGATGTTGAATCAATCCAGCGATTGAAGGAGTTTGGAATTATATGTTGTAGAAGTAGTGATGGACACTGGAAGGGCAGACAGAGGAGTGTGTTTAACCAGCGAGTCACAGGAACCATCAGTATGCATACCTTTCGATGTATGTTGGGAGACTGAGCACCTATGGGTCTGCCTGGAGTGCTGTGGTGTCAGTTCAGTAACCAATAACCAATGTAATGCACGGGTATCCCCTGACTTGTGCTATTCTCAAAGCATGGCACCATCTAGGCAAGTGAGTTAATGATCATACACAGACTACCATGTTTTAGCATCTCAGGATGTGTACTACTGATATGGCAACTGTGAAGGCAACAATGTGTTCCTCTCAGGATGTGTACTACTGTAATGGCAACTGTGAAAGCAACAATGTGTTCCTCTCAGGATGTGTACTACTGATATGGCAACAGTGAAGACAACAATATGTTCCTCTCAGGATGTATACTACTGATATGGCAACTGTGAAGGCACTGTTTCTGACATGAGTGCACAGACCCACTGCTGAAACTTGATCCCTTAGCATTGACCAGGTAAATCACATGTGTCTCAAGTTAACATTTTCTAGAATGCACCATGAAGTTGTTTTCAGATTCTGGTTAGTAATCTAACTATGAAACCTGCAGGACACAGATGTGAATACCTCCGCCACATCCCATTAGAATTTAATTGAGGTTCTTTTTAAGTTGAATTAAATACCTGTGAAAATAGTTACTATCAATTAAGTCTTCTCTAATATATGTTTGAATATGACCATCGCAAGTGGGTGAACTGGCTAGAGACACAGTGAATTTCAGATGTGCTGCAAAGAGAGCAACGTCCTATAAAGAATATGTACCTTGATGATGATGATGAATTATATGTTGCACTTCCCGTTAATGTATGTATTGTTTTTGCGAATAACTGCTGCTGAATGAATGATCCATGGAGCCTACATGGTTTAATTATATGCTACTGTTTGATAGAGTGTCTGGTCGAATGGATTAGTGTGCTTGCTCTCCCATTCAGATAACTCAGGTTCAATCCCCAGTACGGGCAAAGTTTTTTTTTTATGTCAGAGGCATAAAGAAAAAAGTATAGCCTGTACAGTTTTGCAGTGACTGCACTAGCCATGTGGTCATTAAATTTCATAGGTTCATGTCCCCCCTGTGCTACACCACCCAAAAAAGGTATTACATGCAGTAACGACAGTATGGAGATCCTATAAAACAAAAACTCCTGAGTCTTGCAAAAAAGTGAAGGAAGACAAAATAATAAGGTAGCAACCAGAACTAGATGCTTGTTAAAATGATGTGATAGGCCAGGAAAGTGCAAAACAGAGCTAAACATAAGCCACATTACATAAAATAAGCTTAAACAAGAAACTTCTTCCCACATAAAAAAATTAATAACAGTAACAGATAAGGGAAGCGAAAGATAACTAATTGTACATTAAATATTTATCACAAAACTATATAGAATAAAGACTAAAAATGTGGTTACATTAAAATTTATCATTTTTAACAACCTCATATGAGGTGGTCGATAGACTCAGGATAGGACATAACAGACTGAACAAACACCTACACAGGATACGGTTATTCCCATCCCATCTGTGTCCCTATGACACCGCTGATCAAACCACAGAACATGTCCTGCAAGATGGTCCCCTGTATGTCTCCCTAGAAAATAATACTGGCCCTACAACTCAACACTACATTCAAAACTACATGTCACCAGAGATGAGCTCCAGACAACAGACTTTATCATAAGAACATGTCTAATGGTATGATCATCAAAATAGCAATCGCAAAGAAAAATAACACACTACGCTAGTGACCATGTGTTGTGGAAGTGAAGAGTTTTGAGACCAGCTTGACCAGAGCTCTAAATGGCAATGAAGATGTGACAAAACCCACCCATGCTAAGATTGCATGAATCAGATTTCCACATGAATCAGATTTATGGGAAATCTGGTACATCAATCTAAGGGTGATCGTGAGAGAGACCAGCTTGGGTAAAAATAATTCTTGGTGTGTACAAAGTGCACGGTCAGACTACATGTTTTCTTATCCTTTACTTGTGGATCTAAATTACAAGTACCTTTGAAGTCAAAGTAAAGTCCGCCTGAATGGCGAGAGTCACCGCCAGGAAAATATCTTAAATACCACAGAGACTTCCAGAAATATGATTTTGATTAATATCTAACAGCATCACTATCATCACATCTCCTACACTACACAGCAAGAGAGTGTCAAGATTCGACATTTCACTATAGGTTTTCTTAATCAATGTTCACAGTTTTCATTCTGCTATGATGTAAAATCATGTCTCCTTAGTTTTACCAATCATCAATATTTTTCATAGAGGAAAACCTACTCTAGTCTTAACATAAGAACTAGTTCCTTCTATAAAGAAATCCTACATTCCTTAAGTCAGATTTAACTGATTCACCGATACATGATGACCATTCAGTGCATAAATGTTTATGAAATGCCCATGAGCTGATGTATTGGCTTAGTCAGTATCACACAAAATAACAGAGAATTGTACATATAAATGGTATAAAACTATGTCCTGGAAATGTTGATATACATCACTTCTATTTAACCCTTTCGCTGCTACATACTTTCTGAAGGCTGAGCTAAAAATAGCTACTCTTTGTTTCTAGGTCACAAACGTGAATGTACGCCTATAGCAGTGACAGTAGAATGTATAACGTGTTAACAACGTCTTTAGCCCAAGAGGAGAGATAATAACAGACGTGTTAATGCGTCTTTAAGAGTGAATGGTAAAAACGTATATATATGTCCTTAGCAGCTAAAGTGTTAAAATAAAAACATTGCAGAGAAAACATGCATAATTTCTAACAAAAGAGCAAACATGCTTGCATCAAAAGTATCAATTGTTGGGGAGTTTAGGATGGATAAGGGGGATGTTCTTCTGTCTCTTGGCGAACTACTATTTGATGAGGACACTAAAACTGAATCAATCTAGCAATTTAAGGAGTTTGAAATTACATGTTTTACAAGAAGAGATGGATGCTTGAGGGCCAGAGAGAGAGAAATGTGTTTAACCAGTGAGCCACATGAACCATCAGAATGCATACCCTTTGACATATATTGAGGGAGACTGAGCACTTATGGGTATGCCTGGAGGGCTCTGACGCCAGTACAGTAACCAATTTTTTCACACAAAGTTGTATGCTTCGATATGAGTCAGCTTTCTACTGGAATGGGTCAACTATTTTTATCATAATCAGAAAATGTATCAACTATTGTATTCTAACTTAAGAAGGGAAATACTTAATGATGAGAAATATACTGATTCTAGCACTGATGTTTTAAGTTTTAACGAGTGTCATGATAGGTAGTTCTAACGATACAAATAATACAATATAGTGGGACATAGTCCACACATAAGCCAAGTAATAGTACAGGTAAAAGTCCTAGATTGTATTATAATAATTCAGGAGAAGTAAAGAAAGGAAAAATATTGTATATATCTTTCTAATTATAACCATCAATATTTGTTCAAGGTGTATATAATCTGTACAGGTTATATTTGTTCTGGAATGTCAGTGTCTTTTAAATAATGTTTGACATGATATTTCAATACAATATTACTATTTGGTACATATATGACAGTGGCTGTATTCCAAAAGATCTACTAAAGTCCATATTTATTGCTTTGCCGAAGAAACCACGGGCAGTCGAATGTGAAGATCACCGCACTATCAGTCTTATGAGCCATATGACAAAGATACTACAGAGGATAATGATGACAAAGGATGAGAAGCATAATACGACCAGAAATCAGTGATGAACAGTGTGAATTTGTTGACAGCAAGGGCATTAACAATGCTATATATATCCTAAGAACACTAATAGAAAGATCAATAGCAATAAAAGTAAAAACGAGTTTATACTTTTGCTTTATAGACTACACCAAGGCATTTGACAAATTAGCCATCAGGAACTTTAAAAAGTGTTAGAGAGCTTAAACATCGACAGCAAAGATCTAAGAGTCATTCTGAACAAAAGAATTTTAAAAATAGGAACTTTCCAGAAAATCAAAAAGGGTGTTAGACAAGAATGCGTATTATCACCAGACCTGTTCTCCCTGTATTGTGAAAACATTTTTAGGTCTACAAAGGATATTGCTGGAATAGATGTAAGAGGACATACCATAAATAACCTGAGAAATGCTGATGATACTATCTTAATAGCAGAAATGAAATGGAGCTCTAGAAATTAGTTGATATGGTTGTGACAGAAAGTAACAACAAAGGACTCAGTTTGAATATTAAGAAGACAGGTTATGATCATATCAAAAAGCAGACTTTGACAAAATGCACCATCACAGTAAATGGGATTGAGCTAAGACAAATGTAGCAATTTAAATACCGCAGAGTCCTGGTAACATCAGATAGCAGATGCCGATCAGAAATAAAAAGTAGAATAAGGCAAGCGAAAGCCTCGTTCCTGAAAATGAGAAGCATTATATGCAGCAAGTCCTTGTCAGTTGCAATCAGAATGTGAGTTATTCAGTGCTACATAGAACCAATACTGACATATGGATGCGAGATGGACAATAAACAAACAGATCAAAAAATCTCTGGAGGCCACAGACATGTGGCTTTACAGAAGAATGATGAGAATCCCATGGACTGCTAAAATGACTAATGTTGAGGTGTTGAATAAGGTCAAGACACAGAGAAGACTTATTATCAATATAAGAAAGAAGCAGTCATCATTTTTCGGGCATGTGATGAGGAGGGAAGGTTTAGAACAGATTGTTACAACTCGTAAAATGAGGGTAGACGAGAATTAGGAAGACAGAGAGAGAAAATTTTCAATATCCTGACTTCATGGCACGGTAGAGCATCAACATCTAAGTTGATAGCAAACGCCAAAGATAGGGATATGTGGAGATCCATGGTCGCCTACGCCAGCCGGCATTGCACCTGATGATGATTACTATTGAGACAAATAACGTAGTCAGGGTAGACTTTCAGAACTTTCTGGAAAGTAGATTACATTCATAAAACCCCAATTTACTAAACTAAACCTTCAGTTACACACATACAGAAATGTAGAATTCAAATATTAACATCTGGTAAATATTACTTTTATAACCGTACAGTTACACACTTTGAAAGATTGTAACACACTATACTCAACTATACTGTACTATAAATTTGATATTCAACTTATAGTGACAGTAATAATAGTAAGTAGAAGTGTTGCAAACTGAATAAATCTGATAGTCATCAGTCTCATCAGACTTAGTCTGGCTGAGTGAGCGAGCCATCACTATCTTTCAACTTTGCATCCAACTTCTGTATTTACTAATAAAGATGAACTAAACTTGTCCATAATTTAACAAATTTATTCACCAGACAGTCTGAGATGTTCAATATTCATTTATTGTATTGTGTTCAACTTCAACTACTCATAATCTATAATATAATATATCTTAGTCTTAGATAAATAATCCTTCCTCAGGTCAAAAATGCGACTGTTGAGCCTTGTAAATAAAATAGACTAAATACGAAATAGTAAATCGTGTGTGATAAAATGCCTTATAATAATATTACATATAATTATAAGAAGAGTCACATTCCATTATTCTGCACAGCACACATAAACTATATAATTATAAACTGTTGTAAACAAAGTGAGAAGTACAGAAATGTGATTGTGTGAAAGTAGTCAAAGTACTCAGTACTGTTGTCAAAGAATAAAACAGTTGAGTTGTGTAGTGTACTCGTCATTAGATCATAGATGATGATGTGTTAATGAACTTAGTTACTTAGGTAATGTGTAGTGTAGACAGACTGTAGTGTGTTACTCAAGTTACAACTTCTTACTGTGAGTGTGAAGATTAGACTGAGTATGTCACTGTGTCGTGACCGTGTGTTAAGTTAGTGTTAACTGTTAGTGTTAACTCGCGCTTGACAACAAATTAAATTTAAACTATTTTAATTTAAACCTCGCGATCTAGTAAATGATGGCCGTCTTCAATTATGGCTTTTAAAATTTCACACTTACGAGGAGAATCAACTGTTAACAACCGTTAAAATATAAAATGACCTACTATTACTGAGACATTTAAACAAACTGCCTTTCCAAACACTTACCCAATTCAAAATTGAAAATGTATGGAAGTCGCCATTTTTGTATCCGTGCTCTGAGACCAAGGGAAATATAAAAACATATAACAGGGAACTAAGGATGTAAACAAAACATTTATTTGTTCACACTACAGCATATCTAAATCAAAAAGGAATATTTTTGGTATCTGTGATAGATTAATTCGATTCATAAACAAGTTGGTTTTAACTTATAACAGTAAAATGATGTTTATGATGCTCGTGCGCATTCGTTATCAATGTAGTTGTCTAGTGTAGTTGCATGGACAGCGAAGAAAACAAATGAGGTTTTAAATCAGGCCTGCACACAAAGAAACCATGTCAAAAGAATAAGAATCCGACAATCAAGGTTCTTCGGGCATATAATGCGAAGAGAAGGCTTAGAACATTTGGTAACAACAGGTAAAATTCAGGGAAGGAGAGATTGCGGAAGACAGAGGGAGAAGATGCTGGATGACCTGGCATCATAGTTCGACACAAGATCGACGTCAGAACTGATTACATGCACCAAGCAGAGAGAATTGTGGAGAGACATGATCGCCTACGCCGGCAGGCATGGCACTTGAATGAATGTCTAGTGTTTAAAGATAAATGAAACACATGAGACCAACTAGTAATGAATCTTCTTCTCTTCCACCATTTACTTCTTTATAGAAGTGTTGGGGGAGGGGGGTGGATAGACGTTGTGATCTTGTGTGTTTCTACGGCACTTTGTAAGCTGATATTCATTTTCGTAAGGCTGTTCTTGATTCCGTCGCTCCATCTTTTGCGTGGTCTTCCTCTTGCTTTGTACTCACGATACTTTTTCTGTGTGGCTCTCTGTGGTAGGCGATACCAGGGTATTCTTGTCAGGTTAACCATTTCATCTGTTGTTCTTTTATGAATTGCATGACTGGCTTCACATCCAGTTTTCTTCTGATTTCTTTATTTCTAACGATTGCTGATTTCGCTATCGATACTTCCATCTGTTGTGAAAATTGCTCCTAAGTATTTGGCCTCAATTGTTTGTTTTATTTCTACGTTCTTGAGTTTTATTGTAAGATTTTCTTGTTGTCTACTTATTGCCATTACTAATAATGAATGTTTGCAGAAAACTAGTCTTTGTTACCTTAGATGTACAACATTAGTTTTCTTAATCAAAGAAGTTATACAACATTAGTTTTCTTAATGAAATAAGTTATACAACATTAGTTTTCTTAATGAAATAAGTTATACAACATTAGTTGTCTTAATGAAATAAGTTATACAACCTTAGTTGTCTTAATCAAAGAAGTTATACAACCTTAGTTGTCTTAATCAAAGAAGTTATACAACCTTAGTTGTCTTAATCAAAGAAGTTATACAGCCTTAGTTGTCTTAATCAAAGAAGTTATACAACCTTAGTTGTTTAAATGAAAGAAGTTATACAACCTTAGTTGTTTAAATGAAAGAAGTTGTACAACTCAAAACTAGCTCAGTGTTTCCTCGGTCAGTTATATGTTCCAATATTATAATTTCGTTGTGGCCGAGCCTTGTTTTGTAAATATCAGAGCGGGTATGCCAACAAACATGAAAAAAAACATCGAAGAAACTCCTTGCAGAAAACCACGTTTTTATATATAATATAATCTTAAAAATCTGCCGACTGTTGTACTGAAATCAAACTGAATAATTCAAAAATATGAAGCCGGACTAAGTCACACTTTTGATTTCTAAGATGCTCCAAATGCAGAAATAACATTGAGACCAATAGCATATAGTATAAAAATTATATTTATTATTCTAATAAACAATGTTTCCCGAGATATAGTAAAAGTTTTAGTTTCAGTTTGGAATATCTTCATTGCACTCCGGACATGTCCATAGGTGCTCCGATCTCCTTCGTCATATCTCCAATAGCGTCCAGCGACTGACCGTACCAGTTCGATTTTGATTGATGAACCTACTCATATACCTGGTGTGCTGTTCTTTTCTTGCTACGCCAATCTACAATCCCAGATCCTGCAATCTAGTAGTTGCCGTGGATTGGTTTAGATCAGCGTTTCCCAAAGTGGGCGCGTCGCCCCCCAGTGGGCGCTGAAGCGTTCTAGGTGCAGGCGGGGGGCGATAGTGGGTTCAGAAGAATTTGGGAGATGTTCAGACGATTAGTGGTCGGTGGCTCCTTAAAGAAGAAATTACTAATAAATATTTTAAAATAAATTATTTTCGTGATTTTGAGATGTAATAATCATTTAAAATTTGAATTCTACATTTAAATTCATCTTATGCCCGTCTTACACGATCCATTTTTTCATCAATTTTCTATTTCCTGCATATAATCATTTGAAAATGGACAATGCATGACAGAAATATATATCAATTTTCTATGTCAAGAGAAAATAGAGCATGTATATATATGTGGGTGGGGGCGTTGGCCAAACCTTTATAATGTGAAGGGGGCGTCACAAAGTTTATGTTATGCAAAGTGGGCGGTGGGCAGAACAAGTTTGGGAATCTATGGTTTAGATAAAAAGCTTCTTTGCGGCGACACTCTATGAGGAGGTTCAAAATGTCAGCTTTATAGATTTTCTGGCTCCTCTGATATAGAGGTAGAGCCAGCGACCTGTCTGCTCTCTCATTGCCAACAGCACTCATGCGCCCCGGAACGAAGTTAAGTGTAATTCTGCAAATTGTTGACGCTTGTAGTGTGATTCAGCCCATTGACTGCACACCGAACCAGCCACCACCTGTCAGATCATACTCAATGAATCATTAAGAATGCACGCATGAGTGTAGTTTTATAACTTCGATCTCTTCTAATAGTAAAAGTAAGATTTACAAGCGTACAAGATGTGTTCTCGCCTTGCTCTGAAATCCAGCAGAGTTGTGGTTGGTAAGTCTCTGTTGTGAAAAGAAAGGATTAAGCATGAATATAAAGAAAACAGAAGTACATGTAATGGTTATCTCCAAGAAACAGGAAAAACCAGAATGCAAAATCAATATAAATAACGCAACACC
Organism: Arion vulgaris; assembly: GCA_020796225.1. Lineage (NCBI taxonomy): Eukaryota > Metazoa > Mollusca > Gastropoda > Stylommatophora > Arionidae > Arion > Arion vulgaris. The sequence continues at coordinate 28,367,238 of CM036769.1, forward strand.
GAAACAAGTCCATCGATTCAAGTATCTGTGAACATTTCTAACATCAGATGGAAGATATACAAAAACAGCTTTCATGAAAATGAAAAACACATTATGCGTGAATTCACTATCAATGATACTGCGAAAACGAATACTCCGGTGCTATATTGAACCAATACTTATTTATAGCGGAAATCATGGACAATGAACAAACAATCAAAAAGATCATTGGAATCTAGAGAGATGTGGTTTTACAGAGAATGCTGAAAATTCCATGGACAGCGAAGAAAACAAATGATGAGGTAGCGGGCCTGCACACAAAGAAACCTTATCAAAATAATAAGAATCAAACATTCAATGTTCTTATGGCATATATTGTGAAGAGAAGGTTTAGAACAATTGGTGACAACAGGTAAAATTCATGGAAGGGGTGATGGTGGAAAACAGAGGTAAAAGATGTTGGGTGGTCTGACATCGTGGTTCGACAAAAGCTCGACGTCAGAACTGATTAACTGCACAAAGAAGAGAGAGTTGTGGAGGGACATGATCGCCTACAACGGCAGGCATAGCACTTGATTGAGTCTCTTTTAGGACAGGTGAAAATTAGTAGTCTGCTGGTGACTTATAGAACACATACGACAACCCTACCTCACTGGGGTGTATACAAGGGAAAATTTTACCTCGAGGTATAAGACTAAAGTACGATACTCTACCTCCCTGGGGTGTATACTGGTAAAATTTTACTTCGAGGTCTTCTTCTTCTTTTGCGTTCTCACTAGATTTGGGATTTCGGATTCTCTAATAAAGGCAGCCGTCTGCCTCAGATTATCAGCCACGCCATACAGTTTGTCTTGGACGCTGGTGTAAGTGGGCCACCTCTTTCTTCTCAGATCTGCATACTGGGGCAGTTCTGTAGGATATGTTCTGTTGTCATACTTGCCAAGCCACAGTGGTACAGGTCGTTGGTGCCTATCTTGAAATTAGTGTACAGGTGGTGTCTCATTCTGTTGTGACCCGTCCGGAGGCGAAGTATGGCTGTCTGGTCCCTTCTGGACAGTTGGTAATATCCATCATTCTTGTTGTGTTTTGGGTGTTCTTTATCCCATTTTGCTTTGTAGTGCCCTTTGGCGATGGTTTTGCTTCTTCATAGCTAACCAGGCTGTCATCTTGGGGCATTCCTGCTCCCTCTTTAGCCAGTCTGTCAGCATCTTCATTCCCTTGATCTTGCAGTGTGAGGGTATCCACTGGATTACCACCCTCTCAGATGCATGGGGTAACTGGGCTAAGGTTGACCTGAGATCACTTAGTTCTGTGTTCCTTTCAGATTTCAGCGCTGAGATAGAAGACAATGCGTCAGTCAAGAGCACTATTTTTCCATGCATTTGGTTCATATTTTGTTTTGCCAATTTTGCAGCTGCACTGAGGGCCTCTACCTCAGCCCTGAAATTGGTTGAGAACTTGCCGGTGGCCAGAGCTAAGGTTAGCTCTTCTCCATTTTTTAGTCTGAGGACAACTCCCCCTTCTCCATTGTGGGTGGCATCTGTAGCAGAGCCATCCGTGTATGCATGTGTCCATGAGTCCATTGGGTAGTTTTCGTTTATGTACCTCGAGATCTAAGACTAAAGATGTCTTGCATTAGAGGGGTGGACTGTTTCAGATGGCTGGTGTTTTTTTTACTTAGCTGAGAAGAACCCGAATAAAAGGCTAGCAGAAACCGGACATGCTGGCCTAAAAGTATATATGTGGGTAACTGACACAAAGAACACACGCTTTAATCACATACAGATCACAAAGACTGCTTTAGCAAGGGGTTAATGTAGAGCAACAGACAAAAAGAGAAGTAGAAATGCAACGTAATCTTTAACATGCCAGATTGTAGACCTCTAGGTCATAGCATATTATTTGAGTTTCTATAAGTGTAGGAAACACACAGCATTAACGGAAAAAGCTGAGCACGAGAACAGAGTAGTGCAGACTTGGTCAATTCCGTATTTTTGGAAAGGTAGTCTGATTGCACTCTTCCTTTGTGAGAATCTTGTCTAGGTTGACTTTAGATTATTAGTGTTATAACGCCGCCCGTATAGTGCTGGGCCCCGCAAGGGAAGCAAAGAATAACACCACTGCGACCTACAATGCATGTCGAAATAGACGACTAATGTAGGCACTAGGATGCTACCTAGTAAATAAAAGCAGCGCGGAAATCGGATGTACTGGCCTACTTGTAGGCGCATAACTGGCACAACGTACAATTTCTCTTAGACTCAAATCACATATAAATCACATAGAGTGGTTGACAGGTGGTCGATATGGAGCATTCAAAGAATAAGAAGTATTATAAAGCTACTGGCGTTGACTTTCTTCTAGTGTCAGCAAAATAGCGGTACCCTTAATTGCCCTTATATCTAAAGGCATCTTTCTTTACGTTGTTGATGCACTTAGAATGATATTGCGTGGAAAGTCAATCAAGCTTAAGGTATGCACACGGGCCGAATAGATATATGATTGCGGTATTGGCAGTCCTTAAAGTGGAAATCAGACTCTACCTGTGTAGGAGTCTTCACAACACTAAGCATATCACCACACGCATAGAGTTGTTGGAGGTTTCTGTGTCTTAAAGAAAGCCAGGTGCCCCTTTCCCCCATTCAAAACAAGAAAAAGTACGAAATAATCCCATAATTCCTGGGGGTATAAAACAAACAAACAAACAAACAAACAAACAGACAGACAGACAGACAGGCAGACAGACAAACAAACAAACAGACAGACAGACAAACAAACAAACAAACAAACAAACAGACAGACAGACAGACAGACAGACAGACAGACAGACAAACAAACAAACAGACAGACAGACAGACAGACATTCAGACAGACAGACAGACAGACAGACAGACAGACAGACAGACGTAGAAATGAAGTACGCCCAAGTGGTTACCGGGGCTCAAATTGGGGTGTAAAGAATAGAACCACTGTTACCTGCCACGCATGTCATAAGAGGTGATTAAGGAGGTTGGGCGTGGGCTAGCTACCCCACACCGTAAAAAAACACTAGATGGCTACAGAACGGAGTGCGAACCGAGTAAACACTGGCTGAAACCGGACACATCGCCGAAAGATAAGCACCAGAGCTCCAAATGGTGTTGAAGATGTGACGTAAAACGCACCAATACTAAGGCAGCATGAATCAGATTTCCACACGAATAGAATTTAAGGGGAAATCTGGTACATCGGTCTGGGCAGTGATCGAGAGAGAGAGAGAGAGAGAAATTAAATATTTGCCTCACAATAGAGTTCGCGAGTGTAGGCAGGGATCGTTCATTACCCGACAGCGTTTAATAGCTAAAGTTGCTGAACACTGTTGAAGATATTGCCTAAGAGATCGGAGCACATATTGACATGTTGCTTGAGAACGTATGCTTCAAGGAAGCTGAAATGATGACTATTTTACCAATACATTTTCAAATGGTATGGTCGTATTTATTTTTGTATTATGAGTATCTGTGGGTATTGATTGCTTGCTTGATAGGAAAACATCATGCACTTCAGTGATTAACAATGAGTGTTCCGATCGCTTTCTTACACAGGAAGATCTCAGTGGACGAACTTGTAAGTCCCCGATGTAATTTTGAAGAAGGTGAAGATATTTTGAAGTAATTTTATTTTAATATTTTTTAAATGAATTTTGCACAGGCAGCAGCTTTCCAGCCTGCTCTTTTCGATTTAAACTGTCAAGGGTTCTTTTACGTGCGTAAATTGAACACGGGATCTACGCTTTATCTTCCGTCTCCGACGGGACTTGAAACTCAATCACTGAGATCAGTGATCTCTGGGAAAATATCTCGATGGTTCCACGAGGGATCAAACCAGTTACCTTTGGCACAAGAAGCAAGCACCTAACCTCTACACTACAGAGACCATGAAATCGTAGGTATAACTTTTATGTTGGTCTTACTTATTACCGATCATTTCTGATATCATGCTATGGTATAGTTCAGTAGATGTGGTATAGTTCAGTAGCTATGGTATAGTTCAGTAGCTATGGTATAGTTCAGTAGCTATGGTATAGTTCAGTAGCTATGGTATAGTTCAGTAGCTATGGTATAGTTCAGTAGCTATGGTATAGTTCAGTAGCTATGGTATAGTTCAGTAGCTATGGTATAGTTCAGTAGCTATGGTATAGTTCAGTAGATGTGGTATAGTTCAGTAGCTATGGTATAGTTCAGTAGCTATGGTATAGTTCAGTAGATGTGGTATAGTTCAGTAGCTGTGGTATAGTTCAGTAGCTATGGTATAGTTCAGTAGCTATGGTATAGTTCAGTAGAAGTGGTATAGTTCAGTAGCTATGGAATAGTTCAGTAGATGTGGTATAGTTCAGTAGCTATGGTATAGTTCAGTAGCTATGGTATAGTTCAGTAGCTATGGTATAGTTCAGTAGCTATGGTATAGTTCAGTAGCTATGGTATAGTTCAGTAGCTATGGTATAGTTCAGTAGATGTGGTATAGTTCAGTAGCTATGGTATAGTTCAGTAGCTATGGTATAGTTCAGTAGCTATGGTATAGTTCAGTAGCTATGGTATAGTTCAGTAGCTATGGTATAGTTCAGTAGATGTGGTATAGTTCAGTAGCTATGGTATAGTTCAGTAGCTATGGTATAGTTCAGTAGCTATGGTATAGTTCAGTAGCTATGGTATAGTTCAGTAGCTATGGTATAATTCTGTAGCTATGGTATAGTTCAGTAGCTATGGTATAGTTCAGTAGCCATGGTATAGTTCAGTAGCTATGGTATAGTTCAGTAGCTATGGTATAGTTCAGTAGCTATGGTATAGTTCAGTAGCTATGGTATAGTTCAGTAGCTGTGGTATAGTTCAGTAGATGTGGTATAGTTCAGTAGATGTGGTATAGTTCAGTAGATGTGGTATAGTTCAGTAGATGTGGTATAGTTCAGTAGCTGGGGTATAGTTCAGTAGCTATGGTATAGTTCAGTAGCTATGGTATAGTTCAGTAGCTATGGTATAGTTCAGTAGCTATGGTATAATTCAGTAGATGTGGTATAATTCAGTAGCTGTGGTATAATTCAGTAGATGTGGTATAATTCAGTAGCTGTGGTATAATTCAGTAGCTGTGGTACTATGAATTTTGGTTTTATATTTGTAAAATCTTATTCTCTCTCTCTCGCGATCACCGCCAAGACCGATGTACCAGATCTCCCCATAAATTATGTTCATATGGAAATGTGATTCATGCAGCCTTAGCATTAGTGTGTTTTATGTCACATCTTCAGCATTATTTGGAGCTCTGATGCTTATCCTTCGACGATGTCCGGTTTCAGCCAGCGTTTACTAGGTTCGCTTTCCGTTATGTAGCCATCTAGTGTATTTTGTACGGTGTGGGGTAGCTAACATCCTTAGTCACCTCTTACGACACGCATGGCAGGTACCAGTGGCTCTATTCTATATACCCCAATTTGGGCCCCGGTAACCATTGGGCGAAAATCTTATTCGTAACTCATCAGTACAAATGTGTGCCTTATTTGACAATATTCCGAACATCTTGTAGGAGGTTAGCTTTGGGATAACAATCTAAATCTGTGAAAATAACCATGTTACATTTACTGCATTCATTCATATTTTTATGGAATCATCAAGAGGAAGGAGCAGACCAAGAAAAAGATGGGTTGATGGAGTTACAGACATCTTAAATCTCCACAATACCACAGCATATCAAGCGACCGAACGTGCATTATCTCGGAAACCGATCATCACTTAGACCTGCTGCGCTTAGCGGCAAAAAATAAGAGGACAAAACAAAAAGAAAAGATTCATGTCATTATCTAGGTGAAGCACGTAAAACAAAGTACTGTAGTTTTACAAAATACAAATACAATGACAATACACAGCTACGTTTCGACAAAAAAGGCCTTTATCAAGCCATACGATACAACAAACCTCATAATAAATCAGAACACTACATACAGACTTTAACAACGATATAGCAACGGTTAAAAACGAATGAAAATATGTGAATAAAAACGAATAACGAAATAAATACAGAAAAATTGTAAGTTAAAAAATAATAGAAACAATACAAAAATCAAGTAAATATATGATTCATATACATTTAATATATACACATATAGAATATGAAGCATGAGAAGAGAAAGTACTAAGAAGCATAGGAATGTAGAGTGTTGAGCCCATGAGGTCGCAAGGCTCCATATAAAGAAATAAAGCGATTCTCCAGAGCAAATCGACTTTGATCAACAGATGACATTATTATCTATAACACAAACTAACAGGAAATTAAAATAAGTGTCACAAACATTTGTTTCAAAAGGGGACAAAATGAACACAAACACATTTAAAAAAAATATAATTGGTAGTTCACTACGTGGAGTCTGAGAAGAACAGATTCACATAAAACTATTTTATCAGAAAGCCATTTCTCAGATTGTGACACTTGCCCCCTCTTGTCTTAACGTTTAAACGTACATGGGAATGAAATATCAACAAGGAAGTTATCATAGTTTTCATAAAGTATATGTTTCATTTGTTTGAAAAAGGCATTACTCGTTGTATGTGTCAGCCCTTAGAGCAGTGGCTCTCAACCTGTGGCTCGTTTCGGTGGTCGAACGACCATTTCAGAGGGTCGCCTAAGACCATCGGAAAACATATATTTATCATAATTAGAAATAAATATTTCACAATATATAATTATATATTGTTTTTGTGATTCTTCTTCTTTGTGTTCGTTCTTTACGACCAATTTTAATCACTCTTTGTGATATGTTTGATCTTTGCCAAGAACGTGTATACGTTTCACATTGGTTTGGTAGGCTCCTAAACGCATCGGCTTCTACACGTTTAGGACATGTGCATCCGATTTCATCCAAACCTCCTTAGTCGCTTCTTACGACATGCGTGGCAGGTAACAGTGGTTATATTCTTTACACCCCAAATTTGGGCCCCGGTAACCACTCGGGCGGTTTTTGTGATTAATTCCTATGCTTTAATTATGTACACTTTGTAACATTGAAAATACATCCTGCATATCAGATATTTACATTACGACACATAACAGTAGCAAAATTACAGTTATGAAGTAGCAACGAAAATAATTGTATGGTTGGGGGTCACCACAACACGAGGAACTGTATTAAAGGGTCGTGGCATTAGAAAGTTTTAGAACCACTGCCTTAGAGTGTTCCCTAAAGCCAATTAAAAATGTAATTTATTGTTAACTAGAATAATGTCTGACTAGTTACGCTAGTGTATGCTGACTTGAATGTACGAGTTCAGTTCAAATGAATTAGTCCAGACATTTTTATCATACCAAAATAATGAACATTGTGAAATACTGTATCAGGTTGATATTTTTATTTATCAAACCATTTTTCATCTGTCTCTCTTGTTTTCCAAGTATTGCTCTGCTACCAAAATGAAGTTGGGTCGATCCCAGAGAAAGCATTATGAATGAGAACAGGTATATGGTAGTATTACAAAAGTAAGGGAAATTAATAATTAAATATGTAAAATAACAACAATCGACGTTTCGACTGTAGGCCTTTACCAAGATAACGTATACAAACACGGAATATTAAATAAATTAAAACATACTTTAGTTTAATTCTACGATATTTTGTATCCTGTTCATCTCGTGAAGGAGAAAATGGAAGTGAGTTTTCATGTATGTCATATGCCAGTAGAGAGCTGAAGAGTGTTTAAGAGAGTTGAAGTCCAACCGCGTTAAGAGAGTTGAAAGATTGTAGTTTGACATGGGAAATTTCTTTTTTTTTTTTCTCTAATCCCGTTTTGTATAACAGCGTCGAGATAAGAAGAGCTTTCTATGTCGGGCTTTTGTGTGTGCTTCATTACTAGTCTTTTTAACTGCCTCTGTTATTTCTGAGGTCCACCTTTTGCGTGGACGGCCTTTTGCTTTGAATCCACTGTATCGTAGTAACAGTGCTCTTTGAGGCGCACTGCCTGTTGATAATCTGCTTATGTGGCCGAATAATTTAATTTTTTGGTTTCTTGATGAAGTTTAGTACTGACGTTGTACCCACTTTTTCCTGATGTCTTCATTTCTAAACCTGTCAATTCTTGATACTTCCAGCATTCTGCGTAGACTCTTCATTTCTGTAGTGACTAGTTTTCTTCTGTCATTTGATGTCAGCGTCTGGGTTTCACATTTATAGCATAATTCTGGGAGAAAGATTGTGTTGAACATTGTTCTTTTTGTGTTCTTGGTGACATGTTTGTATTTCAAAATGTGCGCCATTTGTCCTATCGTTTAATTCGCTTTGTTGCACCTATGTTGGATTTCATTAGATAGTCTTCCGTTTGTTGAAAAAATGTTCTATATATGTTGGCAAAACACGTAATCACAAAGTACTGTAGTTTTACAAATTATAAAAACAATGACAAAATACAGCAACGTTTCGACCAACAAGGCCTTTATCAAGCAAACGAACAACAGGAGTAGAGAGCAATATATATTATCTATATATATTCCTCTCTATGGAGCTCTCTGTGCTCTATAGGGAGCTGACATGAGAAACAGTTGTTAGAAAGGCGGCAAAACGACAACAATGGAAACCTAGTGAGGATACTTCTGTATCAAATCTAACACGAAGATGACATAGATAGATTTGCCTCTCTATTTTTCTCTCTAAGTCTCTCTTTCTCTTCATGTTTGTCTCTCACAAGTCTAAATTTATATCATTTAAATTCCCTGCTAGTTGTCAGTTAATTTGGCCGCACCCAAATGACTAAGTTTTGACAAAACTAAGTTAATGATAAAAACTTCTCGTGTCCCTCTTTTTCCTCCGCCCACATTGTAGCGCCGCCGTGTCCGACACCACAGACATTAAACTAATGAGCACTGGAAACATGGCAAAACATTTGGGTCAATGACTGAACAAGCATGCATGCAGTACCGAAAGGGTACTCATTTATATAAGGTTAGTCAGGGAGGCCAGGATTTATGGCATCTATTAAACCGTTCTTGTCGGCTGTTGCTAAAATCATTTCTCGTCTTATATATCCTATGATACCCCAGTTTATTTTTAGTTCTAACGGAGTCTCTGATCGTTTTTAGAATCACTTTGCTTCCGTTTTTTTGTGTGTAGAAATCTAACAACCATTTTGTTATTTTCATATCTGCGATCTTTTTCCTTTTATTGCATCTTTTACGCCAGTGTGTTGTCTAGGCTCACAGGGGGAGCAAGGAATAGTATCACTGCGACCGACAAGGCATGTCGTAAGAGGTGACTGAGGTAGGGAATAGGAAGCTACCCTAGTAAATAAAAATCGTCGCAGAGATCGGATGTGCTGGCCTACTTGTAGGTGGATGACACAACGTAAATCGCTCTTAGGCTCAGATCACATACAGATCACACAGACTGGTTAACAAGTGGTCGATATGGAACATTCCAAGAAGAAGAAGGCGATTGCATCTCTTTTAATTCGTATTTTTTTTTCTTAGTGAAAAACTATTTCGTTGGTACTTTGGTATTGTTGATTATCTCAATAATTTGGTATTGTTGATAATCTCAATAATTTGGTTTCGTTGATTATCTCAATAATTTGGTTTTGTTGATTATCTCAATAATTTGGTTTTGTTGATTATCTCAATAATTTGGTTTTGTTGATTATCTCAATAATTTGGTTTTGTTGATTATCTTACTACTTTGGTTTTGTTGATTATCTCAATAATTTGGTTTTGTTGATTATCTCAATAATTTGGTTTTGTTGATTATCTCAATAATTTGGTTTTGTTGATTATCTCAATAATTTGGTTTTTGTTGATTAACTTACTACTTTGGTTTTGCCAAGCTACATTGCTACCTTGCTGCTGACTGATCAGTTTATGGTCGACAATAGATTAAGCGCATCACCAGAGATCACTAATAAGAAGATACACTTAATTTCTCTTGTTTTTTCTTTTGTTGTCACACTGCTTCTGGGTTGTTGCCCAGTGTCGTGATTTTATGGGTTTTTTTTAAATCTTGCGCTGCCCTAGTGACTTGGGTTATAATTATTTGTACTTTTTTACAGGATCCTTTTTTAGAGGAAGACCACGAAAAAGATGGTTAGATGACATAGCAGAGTCCTGTCAAAGAGCAAACATAACAATCACCAAATCCACTAGAACAACGCGAGACAAAAAACCCAGAAAACCACGACACTGGACAACAACCCGGTAGCAGTGTGACGACACTGGGCAACAACCCGGTAGCAGTGTGACGACACTGGGCAACAACCCGGTAGCAGTGTGACGACACTGGGCAACAACCCGGTAGCAGTGTGACGACACTGGGCAACAACCCGGTAGCAGTGTGACGACACTGGGCAACAACCCGGTAGCAGTGTGACAACAAAAGAAGAAGAAGAATATACATACCGTCCACGGCAAGTCCTAAACAAGTCTCACTGCATGTATCATGAGTCGCGAAAATGCATGTGTGGCTGGGAAACAAACGAATGGTAGTTGTCCACTTCATTGGATACTATGTATGAGAGGGTTATTACAGGATATACCCCATATATCATCTTGTTTGCCTAATTTCTTTTGAATTCGCTCTCTCTCTTTTCTCTCTCTCTCTCTCTCTGCCGTTTTAACCCGAATTGGAGCATAGGCCCTCAACCAACTCACGTAAAATCTTCCTATCTCTAACTAACCCCTGCAGTCCCTCCAGCTATTCTTTATATTTTTTTTTATCTCTGCCTTCAAATCTCGTCACTATGTAGTTCTAGCATTCTATGTGCCAATTCTGGAGCTTTTTCTAGGTGAAAGGAAGATAATCTGCGGTGCAGATTCATTGCCCTTTTTTTATCTGCACCGCGTCATACCTAGAAGAGTTTCCTTTCCTCTTGGTTGGCACATTTTTTCTTTCATTTTTATGTGACTTGTTCATTGTTGGTTGTGTTTTGTGGCTAAAACTTCTACTGGATAAGGTAGCCAGCGGTACGCCAAACCCTACCCTTCTGCCTTTTACGACATGCCTTGTAGGTCGCAGTGTTTCTATTCTTTGCTCCCCCTCGCGAACTCCGACAACACACGATCTTTCTTCTGAACTGCATAATAATATTTATTTTTAATTCTAGCATGACTTAAGACAACTATCGCATGCATGGAGACAGAAATAAAAGAAGATGAAGTTGGAAGGGAACTAGACAGAAACAGAAAAACAGACAGTCCTGCAAAAGTTAATCCTCTTATTCAAGGCAGACTTCAATGCTCTGTGAACACAGTCTCAAAAGCTTTTCCTGCATGATGTGTCAAGAAGTTTGACAAAACTGCTGTTTGCTGCTGAGAATGATCACTGCTATATTGAAGTGAGACAAACGGTGCCCCAGCTGCGAGTACGCTCTTTGTTTTTCATTTAAAATTAATCCCTCTTTTTTTTTAAATTCTTTTGTTATAATATTGTGGGTATTATTAATTACATTTCTGGCAAAATGTGGCGCGCTTTCATTGTTCATTCTTGCAAACCTGAAAATTATTGATTACAACGTTTTAATGCTGAAAAATATTTGTGAGATTTGTTGTTGAATTATTCAAATAGAAAATTGATGGAAATAGCTAGTTGCATGAGTCATAGATACAACCGCTTGGTGAGTATGGATTGATGCATTTTCTATAGTTTTGTTGCAACGACAATTTCATGAGTTGGTACATACGCGATCTGGTTGTATGTCTGTGTTTTTGATTTATTTAAATAGCAAATAATATGAATACATGTTGAATGTATTTGAAAATAGATGTCTGCAAAAAATAATGGACATAAAATGTGACGAATTCAAGAGAAGTGATGAAATCAGAGAAATGTCTGATCAACCACTAGTAACAATAGTAGTAAGACGGAGAAGATGGAGATATGTTGGGCATAGCTTGAGAAGGAACTATCAAAGAATTCCAGAGCAGACATTGAAGTGGGATGCAAAGGGTTCAAGAAAGGGAGGACGCCCAAGGAAAACCCAAAATAAACTTTGCTGAGAGGCAAGACATTTCGAACTCAATTCCATGGAAGAGATTGAGCGAGTTGTCCAGGACTGAGTGGTATGGAGAAATTACTATGTAGATCCTGTGATACGAGATGAATATATATCTGGCACGTTACCTGCAGAGAGTGATGTACAAAGCACGAACTTTGTAGCATCAGTAGCAACCCTAAGGATCTCGCGAAAAAATTGCACATTGACTTGGTTCAAATTCGAACCTACAACCTTCAGAACGACAGACAATTGCTTTAACCACTTCACCAGTGATACCAATAAGCAGTGGCGGCTCGTGCTCATTTTTGTTGGTGGGGCCAACACAAATTTTCGGAAAAATCATAGTTTTGAGTTAGGTTATATTTTAATTTATAAAATAATAAATATACATTATTTTTGGTGGGGCCCGACCCCACTGACCCTTAATGACGAGCCGCCACTGCCATACGAAAGAAAGATCAAAGAAAGAAAACATGACGGATAGTTTCAGAAAGTGCATGAAATGAAGTAAAGGATCGTGAAATCCTGACAAAAGATGGATACATATTACGTTGACTAACTGGAGTTGTTGTTCTATGAGATATCTTCATACGTGTTACCGTCATATGCTTCGTCTGCATATGGTCCAAGACAGGTTCTTTTCTTATGTCCACGATAGCTCTTTTTTTTAAAGTATGTGATTTCGTTTTCTACCTGTTCCTATTCTGTTCATTTTTTTGGGCAGGTGTCTGTCTTCTCGAAGTAAATGCACTAACCACTATACTATTGAAGCTCCCAATATACTAATACTGGATAGGACTTTTTCTTCCAACGCTCTATATCGACCATTTGTTAACCCCGTTGTATGATTTATATGTGATCTAAGCCTAGGAACGATTGTACGTTGTTCTAGATATGCACATACAAGTAAGCCAGCATACCCGATTTCTACGATGCTTTTTTATTTACTAAGGTAACTTCCCTAGGTCCTACACCAGTCGCCTCTTACAACATATCTTGTAGGTCGCAGTGGTACTATTCTTTGCTTCCTTTGCTGGCCCCGGCACCACACGGGCGGGGGATATTACTAAATTGGGATATATTCGTTTTACATCAATGCAAATTATCCCACACGTTTATGAAATTATAAGTGATTCAACTATAGTCTTCTATTGACTAATGAAACGTGATGAAATTTGTTAAGTTCATACATTGATTAGAAAACTACACGCCTCGAGCTGTTTTGTTTACTTCTTTTATCTTTGTCGTGATCTGTCGTGCGCTATGTTTAGTTGAAGAACCCGACCAGTTTTTTGTGTCTTTTTATAATTTTGTTTTAATTGAAATAATTGGAGAAGAGAATAAATGGTCATGGCAGACTGAAACATGAACACGAATTAGTTTAGTTTTACGATCATTAGTTCAGCTGTATGATATTTATATCTATATCCGATACGTGTCCCGTTTAACACAGAAGGCTTTCACAAAAGATGTCTGTTGTTGTCGCTTTGTTGTCTTTCTAGTAATTGTTTCCCATGTCAGGTCACAATTTGGCAACTCTTTTTACACATTTCTTCTCTATATCTCACCCGGACCTCTAGGTCATGGCCCCATGCAACATAATGCCGACTAGCTCAGATAGGAAATCGAAATCTAACCCATGTTTAATAGGGGCTGATTTTTGTATATGTTTCTTCTTCTTCTTTTGCGTTCGTTCTTTACAACCAATTTTAATCACTCTTTGTGATATGTTTGTTCTTTGTCAAGAACGTGTATACGTTGCACATTGGTTTGGTAGGCCCTAAACGCACAGACTTCTACACGTTTAGGACATGTGCATTCGATTTCAGCCGAACCTCCTTAGTCGTCTCTTATGACATGCGTGGCAGGTAACAGTGGTCCTATTCTTTACACCCAAATTTGGGCCCCGGTAACCACTCGGGCATTGTATATGTTTAATAGAACACTGTTCATTTGTGTGCAATTTTACTCAATTATATGCTTTCACGGTTATTTATTGATGAAAGTGTTAATAATATTGATATTCCTTAGCTTTACACTGAATTTGTAATATAATATAAACTTGATTGTGTATGTTGTATTGGTTTTAAAATGAATATTTCTATATACAACAGCACTGGAATACGAGAATCACGTGACAGTTGTGGCCTTATTTCCTAGAACTTTTACCTGAGCCCGCCGGCCGTATGTTATCGGAGGTCACACTCTATGCCTTATTTTCCCATCCGCTCTCCACCAGAGATCTGTTCTAGCCAATACCTCTACTTCTTCTTTTTTTTTAAACGCCCCATATCAAATACTTATAAAACCACCCTTTGTGGTTTGTATGTGATCTGATCGTAAGAGCGATTGGACTTTCTGCCAGTTATACGTCTACAAGTAGACAAGCACAACCAATTTCTGCAACGCTTTTTATTTGCTAGGGTAGCTTTCCTAGGCCCCTACCTCACTCACCTCTTACGATATGCCTTGTAGGTCGCAGTGTTACTATTATTTAGCTCCCCTTATGAGTCCCGGTAACATATAGCACAGAGAGTATAACAAATATTGACTTCTCTACCAACAAGAATGTGGTCAACGATTAACTGTAACGCACGTAGGACTAATCATTGTCACAATTATCATCTAGAGCAGCGTTTCCCAAACTGAGATCCGAGGACCCCTGAGGGACCGCGTAGTACTAACATGGGCCCTCAAGCGCTTGACGAAATATTATGATTTTTAACATTTCAAACAGAAAAATACATTTTAAAAACATGTATAAAAGTAGTAGTAAATTAGTTCTACTGCGAAATCAAAGGACCCGGACCAGACCGGAGGCTAAATGTCTGACGGACAAAATGAATGATCATTTGAAGTTTCTCACAGTCTGTGAAATTTGAGTCAGCTTGATTGTTGCTGTGGTGTAATAATAACTCCATCGCTAGAAGAATTAAGTTTCATTAAGTAATTGGCTGAAACGATCTTGGGAAAGATAGGATAAATAACGTTGGCCTGCATTGGATTTTGCTACAATACATTTTGACTGAGCCTCAGGATGGATCGCTGGCTAAAATTGAAACGTAAATGTACTGATGATGCTAATGATGGCGAGTCTTGTTCAAGACAAAAGGAAACCTCTTCCTGTTTTTTAAAATGTGAAATTGAAGACATTGTTTACTATTGTAACACAAATATAAGTAATTCCTGCCCATTTTGATATATAGAAACTTTTGGGGTCTACGGAAGTAAAATGTATTTAAAAAGGGGTCTGTGGTAATGCAAAGTTTGGGAACCCCTAATCTAGAGACTGATAATGAAAAAGCAATTAACGAAACAATTCCACGTTGCGTGAGTCACTATACTCAACGTTGGGCACTTTTAGAAGAATCTGATACTTTCTAAAACATCAAAAAATTGTTACCATTTATTCTTGTCTGTCAGGGGTCTCTGTGGCAATGTGGTTGAGACTTTGTCTTGCGTTCTGAGTCTCGTGTGTTCGAATCATTACCACGTCGTTCTGTTAACGTGTATTTATTTTCATGACCCTCAGGATTGTAGCAGGAGCTACGATGGCCGTGCTTTGTGCAATACTCTCGGCAGGTGACGTGCTGTTTCTTTGTGGAGAGGGACTGAGCTTTATGTGGTAAAAACCCGGTGCACTGAAGTCAATCCTTCGTCTTTATACTCTTTAGTTGCGCATGGTAACCGGAAAGGACCGCCGTAAGATACCTGATAATAACCGTCCATTGCAAACGATGATGACAACATCCTCAGACGTGTGCTGCTGCACCTCTCTGGTTTGTGCGAGGTGACTAGAGTCAAATCCTAGAACACAATCCCCTGCCACAGGTGGGGCATACATGATTAAAGTTAGACATGTGGGGGCTGTGTGTTCTGTTTTTTCGCGTGTCTCGTTTGCTCTGTACCTCAACGACACGACGACGATTCTCAGCTTTGCGAGCAAACAGTTTATATTTTCAAAATAAAATAGTATAGGTACATTTTGTGCAGTTTTTGTTTTTTCAAGTCCTAACTGTATGTTATTTTAAAGAAAAGCAATTAAGGGGCGGCATGTTGAAGACTTACATCATACTGAGAACATATACCGCACGGCCCTACAGAGGATAATCCTTCTCCTTGCGTTCCAAAGATCGCGGGTCTGAATCCCGACCACGACATTCTGTTTACGAGTGCATTTTGTCCAGAAACCCTTAGGATTGTTGCCAGAGCTATGAAGTTCGTTCTTTGTGCAATACTCTAGGTAGGTGGCGTGCTGTTTCTGCGGAGAGGGACTGAGTCATATGGAGTAAATCTCAGTGCAATGAAGTCAATCTTTCGGCTTTGGACTTTTTTTTTTAGTTGTACAAGGCAAAACGTCGTCCTCGCAACAAGTGAACCACAGGAGTGAAAATAGCATGACAGACGCCATGTGCGGACATATCAAGCAGCTCTATAAATCTCTTCATATCAAGATGATGTGAGATAAAACTGCATTAGAAAAAGAAGAATTCGTTATTGGTTATTGAACTCGGACAGATCCATAGGTGCTCAGTCTCCCCCAGCATATATCGGAGGATATGCATACTGATGGTTTCCGTGGGACGCTGGTTAGACACACACCTCACTCTCTCCTTCAGGCATCCAGTTCTACAATAGGTAACTCCAAACTGCTTAGATCGCCCGATCGATTCAACATATATTTTAGTTTCTACATCCAACAGGCAGTCGCGTAGAGACCGAAGAACAACTCCCTTATCCATCTTCAACTTCCCAAAAATCAATGCTGTTGATGCAAACCGCTCTCTCATTACGGTAAACACCCGCATGCCCGGGACAGTAGATCATCATACGTTTCTAGAGGTTAAAAACTTCAATAGGAGACATCCATTCACACCGAAACATGCGCTTTGGATCTTGTGAAGCATCGACTGAGAGTCAGATACAACAACAACGGCTCCAGTAAACAGTGTCCCAGAGAGCCAATACAGGACAACAGTAACGACCTCAACCTCCATCCTCATACTGAAAAGAAGCATCAGTAGAAGACTGGTATAAACGACTCAACGAATGAAAAGTTGAGAACCTCCAAGTTAAATATTAACTTGTCAATAATATCAATTACATGGCATAACTAGTTTACTTTTCTTATCGAACTTAATCCAAGTACAAAAACATTTGTTATTTATCTCCATTGCGTTCATAAAACTTTACCTTTTATATTGTTTTATCATCTCATTCTGATGTCGCTGTTTGTTCAAATGATAACTTCATTGCCGCCAGGGACCATGCGTATTGTGTAGCAACCGCTTTGTCTAAGTTGTGTCGAGTTCCATTCATCATAACACCGAACGCTTTGAAGAGAAATGGAATCCAAGTTTGATTGGTTAACTCATTTAGCCTGCAGAGACCAGGATGTCTGTGAAGTTTAAAACCAGGATGTAACGATAGGTTGTTTCCGTTAGCCGTTTATTTGGACCATTAATCATTGGACAAGACTTGTTGAGTTCACATTGAATACAAACACCCCCGAGAGCTATTATATTTTTCAATCGCCGTTATAAATATAAAAAAATGAAATGTTTGATGAACAATTGGTTGCAAGCCACCTATTTGTCACATCAAAAGCCTAATGAGATTTCCATTTCATTTGTCCAAAGCGACTATTTATCCCAGTTTATAATTACGAGCCAATATTAATACACCCCCAAATCCCCACCCTTTCACTCGCTTGCTAGCAATCTTAGTTTAGTTTTTTTTTCTGCTCGTAAATAATACGCCCAACTCTACGCAACCTTAGTTTTCTAACGCTACATAATCGCCCGAGTGGTTACCGGGCCCAAATTTGGGGTGTAACGAATAGAACCACTGTTACCTGTCATGTATGTCGTAAGAGGTGACTAAGGAGGTGTGGCTGAAATCGGATGCATGTGTCCTAAACATGTAGAAGTCTATGTGTTTAGGGGCCTACCAAGCCAATGTGCAACGTATACACGTTCTTGGCAAAGATCAAACATATCACAGAGTGATTAAAATTGTTGGTAAAGAACGAACGCAAAGAAGAAGAAGAAGATAACGCTAACATCTCTTAGTCTGACATGTCGCCTGTGTGTTGCCGGAGCTCCCAGGAGGAGTAAAGAATAGTAACACTGCAACCTACAAGGTATGTCGTAAGAGGCGTCTAAAGACCTAGCGAAGCTACCCTAATAAATACAAAAAAAGCATTGCAGAAATCGGATGTACTGGTCGACTTGTACCTAAGGATGGTTAACAAGTGGTTGGTATGGAGTGGTAGAAGAAGAAGAAGAAGAAGTCTGATATGTAAGAACTGACTCGATATCGATCAACTAGCATTTCAATGTATTTTCAACAATTGATCATCTCTTTCAATTTTTATTTAAGCTATACTTAGTAATTATGATTAGCACTGAGCTCCATGTTATGGGGTTTAGTGACCCTGGCCGTTGCTACGGAGCTCTTGCACTGTCGCTCGCGATATCCAGGTCACAGTCATCCGATCATGTTCCTCTGATAATCGAAGTCGATTTGCTATAGAGAATCGTTTTATATCTTTATATCGCCAGAGTGGTTACCGGGGCCAAAATTGGGGTGTAAAGAATAAAACCACTGTTACCTGCCATGCATGTTGTAAGAGGCGACTAATGTGGTTGGGCGTGGGGTTAGCTACCCCACACCGTAAAAAAACATTAGATGCCTACAGAACGGAAAGCGAACCGAGTAAACGCTGGCTGAAACCGGACACATCATCGAAGGATAAGCGCGAGAGCTCAAAATGGTGCTGAAGATGTGACGTAAAACACCCTAATGCTAGGACTGCATGAATCAGATTTCCACATGAATAAAATTTATGGGAGATCTGGTACATCGGTCTGGGCGGTGATCGCGAGAGACAGAGAGATATATATCTTTAAATGGTACCTTGCTACCTCATGGACTCAACGCACTACATTCCTATGTTTCTTAATACTGTCTGTTCTCTCTTGCTCCATATTATGTACCTGTATATGTGAAATGTACATATGTTATATATATATATATATATATTTGATTGTTATTGTTTTTCTTCTTTTTACCACTTCCACGTTTTTGCATTTATTTCCTTATTCGTTTCAGTCAAAGATTTTCATTTTAGGGCAGTTAGGAATTTATTGTCTACATGTTCTTTGCCTTGTTAGAGCTCTGTGGTATGTTTTCTTTACTTCTGTAGTATCCTGTGTTTGATAAAGACCTTTTGGTCAAAACCTTACTGTGTATCGTTATTGCTTTGTATTTTGAAAAACTACAGTACTTTGTTTTTACGTGTTTCGCCAAAGGAGCTGATAGAAAAACAAAGATCAGAATACTAAGAGCATGCATAATTTCAGTGGCAACTTATGGATGCGAAGCATGGACATTTAACACGGCAGTGCTTTGTTGTAGTTTTGAATATAACTGTTACAAAAAATGAGTCCTCCATATATCATGGGCAGAGAATAGAATAAATAGATCTATCTAGAAAGAACTCAAAAGCAAAGAAAACTGGCTGATGCTACAAATAAAGACAAGAATACTGAAATTGTTTAGACACATATAAAGACATGAAGAGTTGGAGAAGACCATTATGGAAGGAGATATCCCAGCAAAGAAGAGAAGAAAAAACAAAGGAGAAAAAGGATTCAGGATGTGACTGATGATTTTAACGTAACGAAAACAGAGGTCTGACATCTGTCTATGCGAGAAAGAAATTCCATAGGACTGTTAGAGTGGGAAAGTTCTTCTCAGGACAAGCTATTTGATGATGATGATGATGATGTATATGCGATATGTCATTATACAACCTTATCTCTTCTGTTTTTCCTTAACCGCGAACCAACAAAGCCGTCATTGATATAACACATGTTTTTGAATGAGATCAAGATACAGAGAAAGATTGTCATCAATATATGAAAGAGACAGTCATCATTTTTCTAACATGGAATGAGATAGTGAGATTTAGAACACATTGTAACAACTGGTAAAATCGAGGGGAGGCAAGACAGAGGAAAACAGAGATAGAAAATTTTAGATAGCCTGATTTCATGGCACGGAACAGCGTCAACATCTGAGAGGGTAGCAAACACCAGAGACAGGGATTTTTGGAGATCCATGATCGCCTATGCCAGCCGCACGGCACCTGATGATGATGATGATGATTTAGCACACTTGAGTCTTACACTGTCAGAAACAACAAATCCGGTTAACATCTTACTATAGTCTGTCCATTAATTCGTGAGCACGTTTGAAATTGATTTTCAAGAAAACTACCTGTTGGATCTCAGTGATTTTTTGCAAGCAGCCTTAGAATATCCATGACGCTAGAGAAATATTTTTTTCCAAGAAAATTTGATGTAGTTTGAAATATTTCTTCTTCAGGATATATTAAAATCAACCTCACCAGATTGTACACAATAGTAACAGATCTACAGTACACAGACGCGTTTTTCTAAAAATACATTATGGTAACATAGAAATATCGTGAGTATACAACAATTTCACGAAATCCCGTGCACCGAACCCAGTCGACTTTGAAAGCGGAAAGCATATGACGTTATAATTGGGATACCGTTGTATAGTTATAGGCGTATCTCGCTATTTGTTTGAAGCTATTGTATCATATTTGTTGGCTTATCAAAACTGACATTGATATCATATTCATAATGAGTCTGAAGTGCACATTTATAACAATGTAGAAGGTTACAGTTTTACTATACCAACACTTCCGTAGGGAATCTAAGAGAGGTCATCTATATTGCGATATTCATAACCCTGAGAAACGAGCGCAACTGGCGCTTGGTCTGAATAGAGAATCCTTTTCCCGATGGATTAAACAGGACACAAAGTGCACTAATGTCAAGCAAGGACGGAAAAGAACAATTGACGACTTTGACATAGATGTCATAAGATGGGAGCTCTTGAAAATGTTTGCGACAAATCAACTTGTTACTCTCAGGAAACTGAAATTAAAACTGCAATCAGATTGCAGCATAGACATTTCTAAAAGTACTCTATGAAAAATTGTAAGAGCCGCCGGCTTCACCTTCAGAAAAACTATAGGCGGCAGGAATATTATTTGTGAAAAGCCACATTTAATTGCTGCCCGGAGTAAATACCTGAGGCAGATCCGTGAGCGGTGGAGGCGAGGCTATGATATTGTATATTTGGACGAATCCTTGGTCAATGCTCACCACACCAATGCTAAAGAATGGCAATCAGTAGACGGTGAACAGAAAGAAAAATACCAAGCAGCAAACGCCAGCGTATTATACTAACACATGCAGGAAGTAGTGAAGAAGGTCTTGTCCATGACGCTGGACTTATTTTCCAATCAAAAGTACCGACGGTAGGGACTACCACACAGAAATGAATGGACATATTTTCAGGCACTGGATGGAGAAAGATCTACTTCCAATTCTAAACAGAACATCATGCTTGGTAATGGATAATGCATCCTATCACAACGCAGTATCAGCGGAAGACAAAGTACCAACTGCATCAAATACAAAAGATCAAATTAGGACTTGGCTTGCTAAGGAAAATGTCAGCTTCGATGATACATATTTGAAACCCGAGTTGTTGCACCTGGTGAGGATGACAAATAAGACAAAGGTTTTCATATTGACAAAATCATTGCTGAATACGGCCCACACGTCTTTGCGACTACCTCCATATCATGCTCAATCCGATAGAGCTTGTCTGGGCTAAAGGCTAAAGTAAAAGGGCAAGTTGCCGAACAGAACAGGACGTTTAAAATGTGTGATGTTGAAGTTCTGACACGTGAGTCCTTCTCAATGATAGACATGCAGTTCTGGAAGAAGTGTGTTGAACATGTGCTCCGAGAGGAAGACGAGTACTGGCACCGAGATGGATTACAATTTGTCCAGCCAGTAACAATTATCAACCTCATGGAATAGTCAGATTCGGGATGATACAAATCATATTTTGATTACAGACTGAGAAATAGCAACGTATACATTTCCATATCCAAATGCGTCTACCATCATACAATTTGTGGTGAAGTTAAGACACCCTGGGGTCTAATGGTGACCGAAGAGGAGGACTAACTGTTGCATATTGTATCCAAGTTCACGATTGCACATAAAGGGCAACACACTTAATTACTTGACCTATCAAGTTAATATGGAGATACACCTATGAATAGAATTGACATGGACAAATTCTGGGATACTGTAAAATCTAAAATTTGAGCCCCTGTATTTGCAATTGTCATAAAAGATCAAAGGAATTCGCCGATGTGCAAAATCCGTAGCATCTATGGACTACTGGTTAGCTTTATTTTAGCGTCATGGATATTCTAAGGCTGCATGCAAAAATCACTGAGATCCAACAGGTAGTTTTCGAGAAAATCAATTTCAAACGTGCTCACGAATTAATGGACAGACTATAGCTTGTGGCTACCCTTCGCAATGTGTCCCCAGCCTGACACACTTTGAGAATCGCTGTCTTCATTGTTCTTCTACAGTTTATCTTTAGTATTTCGTCTTAGTTATTTCTTCTAACAGAGCATGCCGGTAATGCAGGGAATGCTCGCACGTTACCTAACAGATTATATTGTTTTATTGCAAGTGAGTCTGATTTACAACGCTACAGATAACGAATTGCAGAGGTTTGCAAACTATCTAGAGCACACGACTCCTTTAAAAAACGTAAAATAACCTTTTTTAAACCACTTATTATATATGGTAATACAGTGTTAGGTCACAGACAACTCTAGATAACTAGGCCAGACAACTGACTTGGGGTTCCCTGGCCTAGATCAGAAAAGGGGGCTGGAAAATATAGATGTTTGATAGAATACTGCAAGCTTTTTGCAATTTTACTCAATTCTGTGAGTCTATGGTTATGGAATGAACAAGATCTACAAGAATTAGTGGACCAATTGGACAGAACTAGCAAGGAATATGGATTAGACATTAACATACAGAAAACAAAAACTATGGTAATCAACAAGGAAATGGAAAACCTAAAATGAATATAAAAATACATGGAGAATTACTACATCAAGTAAAAAGCTTCTTATATCTCGGTCAGATGATAACAGATGATGGCAGATGTATAACAGAAATTAAAAAGAGAATAGGAATGGCCAAGGATAATTTCAATAGTATGAGAAAGTTACTGACATCCAAACAAATTACAAACAGGCTAA